>OY740772.1:2505318-2563914 GCA_963513935.1 Aphrophora alni
TGATACTGTTTTAAACATATATCGATCTCAAGTAGCATGAGCAAAAATATCGACTTATGAGGGAAAGGGGGAATTAAAATCATTTCCAAGCTAAATTCATCAAATTTAAAAACATTTTTAAGACTCTAGTTTTTTTTAATCTGACTTTATTTAAGATTTAATACATCTGTGACTCTTTGAACACCCAGTTTTAAATTAAGATCATACAGTTTCAATACATAAATTGTATGAGAAATATATTCCTTATCTTCGTTTAGCTTTCTATTTAAAGTAGTTAATAACTTTGATTATTATTAATACATCCAAGGGAATAAAATAATTTATAAATTTAAAACGTTGCATTATAACCGTCTGTAAAAACAGTATAAACGCATGTAAAATACCATTATTGTTTCTGGAACTTTTCAAAGATATACGGGAGGTTAAGAAAATATTTGCTTTGATGTGGTTGGGCAGCCTTAGAAAGGATGAAGGGTTTGATGTGAATTGTAGAAAAGGAGACCTTTGATCTTTGGATTTAAGCATTTAAATATCTTGAAGTCGGGAATCACACTCTCGGCATCCTTCAATAAAACCGCCAATATATCACGAACAGTGTCAGAGAAGAAGTGAGTGACTGAATTTACAGACATACTGAAAGATAGGCCAGATAAATATAACCCACAATAACATAAACAATAACATAAATACGAAATTGTGAAATAAATGTAACTAATTAAAGAAATGTAATGTGTTTAACAAGTAGAAGATTTTTTTTAGAATTTGATCGAGGAATGGGATTAATGTTTTTTAAAAAAGACCAAAGACTGCAATACACAAATTAAATTTTAATATGTTAGTTAAGAAATGATATAATGTAGTCCTAATTAAAATTCCATTTCTTATGACATTGTAACCTAAAAAAGACCTCGTCTTCTACAGTTTACTGTTAGTTTTTCTGTCCCCATTTCATTCTTTGGGGTTAGTAGTGCTAATTATACTAAAACACGGTTATAGACACGGTTATGCTTTATCGGCATGTTTTTATTTGGAAATTGTTTCAGGATTTCTTTAAATTCATCAATATGGAAAATCTCTCTAGTTGCATCAACGTGAGCTGTTCTTTGAGAGGTGCGAGGAAAGGAATATGTTGATAGGATGTGTTAGCATTTATATGTAATTTCTAATTTTGATTATGATTTTGTTTGTTTTTTATTATAATTAGATTTTTACCTTTTAATTTTGTCATTGAATTATAATTATTTTAATGATTTATTTATTTATTTGAAGGAGTTAATTATTATAAAGTAATTATTTTTTCATCATTCTTTCTTCAGAAATCTTTCGTTCAAAATTTTATGAACGTCCTCTGGTTCTTTTCCCGGAATGTTTTGCTTCTATCACTTTTCGTGAAATTCTTACATTTGACATTCTACTATCATGTCCAAGGAATTTTAGTTTATCTCTTTCTAAGCCTTCAACTAAGTGGTCCTAACCTAACCTAACCTAACCTAACCTAACCTAACCCAACCCAACCCAACCTAACCTAACCTAACCTGCAACTAAGTGGTCCTAACCTAACCTAACCTAACCCAACCTAATCTAACCTAACCTAACCTAACCTAACCTAACCTAACCTAACCTAACCTAATCTAACCTAACCTTCAACTAAGTGGTCCTAACCTAACCTAACCTAACCTAACCTAACCTAACCTAACCTAACCTAACCTAATCTAACCTAACCTTCAACTAAGTGGTCCAGATAAAATATTTGCCTCGTTTTAGTTATTTGTTTCTCTGTCCATTCTTGGATAATAAATAATTTCTGTACACTCCCAATTACTGGCAGATTTTACCTTTATTTACGAGTGGTTTAGTTGATTAGTTTTTTAATCTCCACATTTCGGGCTGTGATGCTTCCGTTATCACCCCGTCCGTTGTTGATAACAAATAAGATTCTGGTAGTAGACAACAATGATAATATGATGTAATACTAACGCTGTCCATTCCGGTTCTGACATTCGTACATTGTACAAGTCACTTCTTTTAATCTTGAAGTTTACAAATTTAGACGCAATAAAGGTAAAGCGTGTTACGTTTCGCCAACAAGCGAGAAACGTACCAAAAGTGATATGAAGTGAATTTGGCGCGACACAAGTGTGGCGTAGATCATCATAAGTTTTTTTCCTTATATTTTCTCTTCATGATGCATTCTACCTTGCATTTCTCATTATACGTTATTATAAAGTCATGAAATGGCGTTTACTTGAATGAAAACTTAACCCCCTATATACGCCCCCCCATGTCTGCCTTTCCGTTTACCGTTCCGAAAATTCTTTACTAGCCAAACACCCGGGACCCTTTGTCTAAAACACCTCCTCCTCCGAACTGCAGTGGCAGTACTTCGGGGTAAGCGCCTAGCAATCTTCATTTTTATAACTCAGTACCTTTCCCTATGTAGTACTTTTTCATTCTCCGTTTGAGTTATTATTCATATAATCAGCTATTGAATAACTGCCCAATACTCTTTCTAATAGACTTAGAATAAAGAAGGCTCTCCACTTCCCACTACAAGCATGAAATCCTCGCTATCTAAGATCCATCTTCTACACCGGAAAAGGGAGTACTCAGCCGTGTCCTCCACCATGCAATAACTGTATCCGGGGTCATTCTGTATTTGCAAACTACACACGTGGCTTCTCCTTGGCCAGTCATCGCTTGGGTTAAATACTACTTACATTCTCAACGGACACTTGTAAAAAATATTTTGAATTACAAAATCGTTTTTAATTTTTGTGGCTATTATTATGCTGAAATACATACAATATAACAACGAAGACGGAAGGGTGGTATGTCAAAAATCACGAAAAAATCATTCAATACACGCAAGTTCAAACTTACCCTATACTTCGTATATTGGGGAATACTGTTAATCAGTCATTATAAATGTACATTTCTTTGAATTATTGACTTGTTAATTAGTACTGATTATTTAGAATTATTGCTCTACTAAAAATTATTTAAAGGAAATGTTCTTGGAATTTATACCTAAAAATATATTACATTTAGTATTTAATTATATTACGCTGTCATTTATAAAGTATCACATTTTCGAGGTGGATCTAAATATGACAAAACGTTTTCAGAAAGGACATACGCATCCAAAACGACAATGTTTTCACACCGATCCGTAGTCAGTTGTCGTATAACGAGGGCTTTGTGAAAAATTGCTTTCAATATTCCGTGAAACTCTATCTATCTCTCTTGCTCCCATTCAATCACCATAACGCCCTCTTTGTCTATGCCAACTAAAATAAAAAATGCGCGTTTATTCGCTTCAACACCCCTTTTCCTCTACATTTTATCTTCCGGAGGAATGAATACATTTTACGATTTTACAGGTTAACTTTGGTGTCACTCAACTACCTTCAGTTACAAGAAAGTCAAAGCAAGATAAATATTATATTTTCATAAAACAAAGATGAATAATGTTTGCTTCTGTATATTAAATACACTCTTACGAGTAGTGCAGTTAAAGGTTTATAACTGATAAACAGATCTGTTGTAGTTTGTGTACATAAAATAACTGTTTACAGCAACAAACAAATTTTGTAAATTAATCTATTATTTGTTTTTCATGTAGGCCAAAATGTTTTGTCTAAATACGATCAAATATCTGAGGGATATTTACTAAATTATTTCAAACTTTTCGGAAATCTGCCTCAAGGAAAACCTATGATTTTCTCAAAACCATCTTTAATTATTTTCATCGTTTTTTATTCTCTTACATTTACATGTTATGATTTCATTATTAAAGTGAAGTTAATTTTAGAAGGTAATAGATCAATATTCTAACTCAATATACACCAGAATATAATCAATTACTGCCACAAAAATGGTTTCAAAGCTTAAAATATTTATCTAATGAATTAGTTTAGTATTACATGTCAGTATAATATGTTAATAATTTAATGATAATAATAGTATATGTGTATTAGAGTCAATATATTACTAGAGAGATTTTATGTGTTTGAGTGAACAATTTGCTGAAGAGAGACTTGTAACGTATTATTATAACCAGAGATTGTCAATGCGAGAACTAAACCCTTGTTGGCGTAGATCATTAAGAACTTGACTCCATGAATCCTTTTATATCTAACATACGGTAAAATATAAAGAAAGTTATCTGATGTCACAAAACCGCTGTTAATTTTCTGCAGTAAAATTAATTTTGAGGTTCTCTGAGTTCAAAAAAATCGTATTGAAAATATTGTCAGTGGAGCGCTCTATACACCAAATGATTGGATGGGTTTTCATAAAATTTGGCATATGGACATTATTTGGGTTGTCAATCAAAAACAAAGGACGTTCTCTTCAATAAGGGTCATGACTTGCTTTCCTTGTGTCGTAAATATTTCCTCAGGATAAGTCGTGTTCTATTAAAATCGTGCTAGCATTTCATTATGTCGGTTAAGGGTCAATTGTTGTGTTTTGTCAATTAGTTAAACGCAGTGTTTATTGACTTGCTATTTTGCACGTGTGTTTGAGTCATTAGTGTTCACATTTCATTGAAATTTCAATAAAATCGTTAGAGTTGATTTTGAGAAAATAAAATTTTGTGTTTGTTTCTTTGTTACGACATATACTTTTGTTTGGATATTTAGTGACTATGTTTTAATAATGTTTTGGTATTTAAGACAATATTTAAATGTCCAGAAATATGGCTAAAAAATTACCACATTCCAAATTTAATTAAATTTTCCAACCGTTGGATCTGTAGAGCGTCGCATATACGAAGGATTGATATTACTCCAAAAAGCACTTTTTGACGCAAGGGATCTCAAATCATACATTTTTTTGACCCATTTAAATTGTCTGTACTTCGCACTTACAACGTGGAAAGTATTCGACTTTAAAGAGAACATATACTGTTACTTCTGTAGTAGAAACTACAAATAAATGATAAAAAAAAGAAAAATTTCAAAAAGAACGAAACATTTAAAAAATGAAAAGTATAAATGAGTTCCTTTTATAAAGAACCCCCTTTGGAGATGTCTCATTCAACACTTTTTTCAAATAGTTTGTAATCAAAAGAAAAGCAATATTAATTGTTCTAACTTTCCTGGTCCATTAGTGGCATCAAGTGTTAATGGAGACTGAGTCTATTAATGTAATACTGCTACATCAAGTAAGTGAAAAGTTTTACAATTTTTATTGGAAGATATTTTACATTAAGAAATATTTAACAAAGGACGATAACCAGATGCTTTTTAATAGCACTTAATATTTTTGCAGACAGGAATATTTTCTAATTAAATTAATGTATATTTTCATTTATTACTGAACTAATTAAAACGTACATTATTGGCAGTATATTTTTATGGTTGATACAAAGGGTGGGAAATCACAATTTTACAAAAAGGAAATTCTACAAGGTAAGATAAAAACAACGAAAAGTTAAAAAAATAAAAATCTATAACACAAAAATATAATTTAGAAATTTGATACAACTGAATCTTTCATTAAATATTAAAACAACGGTAAAGGAACATTGCACAAATACATTATTTCTAAATCATAAAATAAACAAACGAAAATATTTTTCCCAAAAATGTCGGTAGTTATGACAAGAAAGAGGAAAAACTAACGATGGTCATAGATTTTGTAAATTATTTTAAATAATATTTATATATTTAAATACCTTCTCAACGTGCAATGGATTATAAGATAAAATCAAGTTTCAATGACGGTCAATTGTTATTTTATTTTTTTTGTAAATTATTCTTTATCGACAATTTTCTATTTTTCCAATTAACTCAATGGCGTGGGAAATGAATTTTCACATTTAATCAAAATTTAAATGGAATCGTATGGCTGATAGTGAGAAAATAATAGTTTTATGGCAGATTTTTTTGGTTTTTACCGATAACTTAGGAACCGGTATTTTTTGGAATGTGGCAATTAATAAATTTTGTTTAGATATTTACGGGTACATTTTAGCAAAAATTGGTCGGATCCGTCATCAAGGAATCGTATTTTTGTGTTTTTCCTTACAACAGCTACACCTAAAATTTCAATTCTAAAAAAAAAAATTACGATTTCTTGAATAAACACCCGGAGAGAAGGCCAAAATAAGCCCATATACTGAATTAATTAATATCTGTAGAGGGGTTTGTGCCGTAGAACAATACACGGGAACCTCAAAACGCAGAGATTATTTATTTGTTAACCTACTACACAACTTTCTAACTACGAAGACGTAGAGATGCATATTTAAATAATGGATTATAAGGAAACGGGCAAAAAACAAAACCTTCTAATTTGTTTTCATGTCAGATTAACTTTATTAGAAACAATTTGTATTTTTTTTTTTTACAAAAAATCACAAATCAGGCTCCGCTATATACAACTCGACCATAACAGGAAGAGCTAAATGAGAAAAAAATGCATAAAACCAATTAAAGAAAAATTGTAAACACGATACAGGAAGATGTCTTCTGCTTAAAAAAAGGTTTTAGAATTAATTATAAAGATACAAATTGACCGGATGTCGGCAGAAGTGTATCTATAGACTTTATTATTTAAAAATGTAATTGTCCTAGTTAGGTTTAGCATTTGACTCATTATAGGAATAGAGCGAATCCGTTGGGGTAAGAAACCGGAAAGAAATCGAGTTAGCAAAGATGGATGCTTTTATTTTAAGGGCATATCAAAGACTACGTGTAGGATAGTAAAATAGGTGGATTGGACGGACAGAGTGTATAGGGCACTTGTGATGAAGTGCACTAATCAAATTAAACTCGAGCGACCTTTAATGGTGATTTGGTTTTAACTAGACACTGTTCCCTGACAGATATTTAAACACAGTTGATAAGAAGGATAATTAATCCATTCTTACGGTAATGAGAGATTGAAAGTTATTGAAAGTGTATATAGACTATTTTTTATGAGAGTTTGGAGCAGTGGGAGCGAGTTGTAAGAATCGTAAAAGCAACGATACCCTTGGACTTGGTGAGGTTCATAAAGATCCTTCATGTTATCAAGAAAAGAATTAAATGTCGGTAAACAAATTTAAAACGCAATTATTTACCACTTACTAGAAGATTTTTAATTGAACGTATTATTATTTTCTACAAAACTTTCACTCAACAGTAAAAAAAAATCACTAACAGAACCTTAAAAAACCAACAAGATTGGTCTCAAATAATATTTTCAATTGAGAGTATCTTTATAGTTTAGCCAATGTGAGGTTTTAAAGATTGGAAGAAATGTGAGTTTCGACATTTCTGGTGGGAAAATTCTTGTCTGGTACACCTGCTTTTTGGAATTGAAAACAACTCTTACCAACGTTGTAAGATATAGGTTTAATCGCCGTTAAATAAACTACGTTCTCTTCACGGTTGTCGTGTCTCGGTAACTTATTACAAGTATTGAGTCATTTATTTTATTCATTACGACACAACAATATTCGTAGACCTAGAAGTGATATATTTTGGTCAGTTAAAAACTTCCTAAAAACTTTGTATAGTTTATGAAAGCTCCCACCTCATATCTTGAGATAACAGTTTCTCGTAGCCGCTATTTTAAAACAAAAGGTCAGTTGCAATGATCGTTAAATCTTAATTTCATAATGATTGGTTGTGACTTCATAAGAAACATACAGACACAAAATGCCTTATGTAAAGTTAAAAGGCTTCACTTAACATTCTACATTTAACAATACTAAACGATTTATAATGTCTGCTTGGACAGCCAATGAAAAGGACATATCTACAACGAATTCCTTAATTTCCGTAGGTTTTTTAAAGTTCAACTGGTGATAATTTATGTGGTTACTGAATATTGCTAATTTAGATCTTAGACGGGTCACATTCGTTTAATAAAATTGAGGCTGATCAAAAAAATTCACAACGCACATGTCCTGGAATTAATCAACTCGTAACATACAATTCCGAGCACTAGGCCACTGTTATAACACTTAAAACAATTAAAACGTAGTAATGTAGGCAAAGTTACTTGCCTAGGGCTGTGAGACTAAGTCCTTAATAGTACTTTATTACAGATGCCAAAATTAGGGGTTCACACTAACGGTCCTGTTTCGGAGCACACGCATGTGCATGTAACAAGAGATTCAATAATTATCACTTTACACTAATAATTTTAAAAAACCACCGATTTATAATAGCAGTTGATCACTACAGACTGTACTCCTATGTACAGTGTATTGTTTTACATAACAATAACAGTATTATTTCACCACTGATTTGCACATTTTGTTGCACAAATAGCTTGCCGACTAGGAGGTTGAACTCCAGGAAACTGTTGTTCTAATGTTGCAATAATATCGATAGAATTACAATCAAATTGCCACACGATTCATGATTGTAAACACTAAAGTATAGAAGTGAATAAATTAAGCAATACACCCTTCAACTTGACTTCACGGTCACCAGTGGTAGACTGACTAAACCTTGACTAAAACTTAGATAAGATTAGATAAGCAATGAGAGATAAACAATGTCGCTCACCGGCCTGCAGCGATTGGTTAACTGACTATTACAGCACATGTAACGCTCTTAGTTAATATCTTTGACGGTAAATAATTTAAAGATTAGATGATTACTGTAAATCTATACTATAGTATGTGAAATCAAAGTTGTAGAACGAAATTTAAAAACTAAAGCTGTTAAATTTTGAACCGGGCTGAACAATTTTTTGGAACACTTTTCAACATAGGAATATTTATACCAGGATTAATTGAAATTGTTTTAGTATTTTTATAGAAAAATGAAACTCAAACTTAAAAAATTATAAAAGATAAATTAGCCTGTATCAATTTTATGTCCCAACAAATTATGGAAAATTATAGTACTTATATTTCATATTCATTCTTTATTAAATTGATTTTTCTCTTCATCCTAGAAAAACGTTGAACAACTGGTTGAATACCCTTTTGCTTCTCTCCCAAACGGATCTTGACAGTACGGATTTAATAAACTCAGTTGTAGAGCGTTCACGACTTGGACTTTTGCGAGTGATAAAGCTGCAAATATTAAACCCAGGTCTGTGTTTACTCTCGCTGTCTGCTCTCGTATTTGCATGCAATGAACTCGGTGTAATCCATCCTCTAAGATTGCAAATAACTTATACATATAATTTGCAATGTATTATTTATTCCAATAATACATATAAAAGAAACGGTAACAAATATATTTTAATGGAATACATAACAAAATCTTAATGGATTTTTATCGTGTCGGAATCAACAATATTTATTCAGTTAGTTTTTAAGATATTACATATGCGTAGTAATGAGTCAACAAATAAACGTTGACATCTTTATGAATATATCAGTTTTGTGGTAGCCTGAATACAAAAAACTGTTTTTTTTGGATTATTGCCTGTCTGTCATTCTGTTTGTTTAACGTATCTCACCTACAGTGTTCTACAGTCCGAATATATTTTAATTAAATTTCGTTTGTGGGTATATTCTGGACATATTTCAAGATTTTTCTTTTTCTTTTTACCTTTTTCAATAACCCTAAATTGTGGCAGCTGCTAAAGGAATAAATACCCGAAAAGTCTGTCATGGGGCATTTATAATACACGTGATTTCACAAAATCGGCTATATAGAAAATTCATTCAGATTTTTGTGAAATGTGAAAATTAATTATTCCAATCAGGGAACACAATCATAAAGTCAAGGATATATATTGGTTCGAGAATAATAATTGGTAAATAACAAACAAAAGTTAACTTTACGGTCGTCATGATATAGTCTATATTATTATTTATTACGATGTACGCTGTTTACGGTACAAGAAAAGTAAACTTAGGGGTTATTTCAATATAAATTTTGTTTATTTTATTTTCCAAACACTGCATCTATAATTTATTTTCATTTTTTACTAACAACTTTAGAAGTGACATTTTTGGCAACAAATAGTTTTGGTAGGTATTGGGAATTGGTGAGTGATCCAATATAGTTTAACGCAACTGATTTGCGTTTGGAAAAAAAAATCATTTACTTTTTAATTGTTTATAGTTAAACAATTGTTTATCGCTAAATAGTTGTAAGCTCTTCACTGTTGTAAGTAACAATATCACCGTAGACCAATTTATCTCGCTGAATAACAAATTTCACTACGGAAGTAACGACGCATATAAAATGATTTTAAACGACCCTACAACAAGGATCAGTTTCCAATATTTATTTTCCAAACTCATTTCACTACTACAGGATCAAATCTGATTTAAAATGGAGCGTTACTTAAATATGTTTCCTTGTGAATGGTTTTTCAATTTCAATTTTTTTTCCACGTTGAAGAGAAATGACGTGAATAAATTGAAAATGCTACCTCCCATATATCATGCCCGTGTAAAGTTTAATATAACTGGGAACAGCAGACTTTCAGAAATCAATGTAAAGTAGGATGGCTTTATTGTTAAGGTTAGGAGGAGGGGGAAGGGTTGTTAGAGAGATTTATATCTCTTAATATTGAGTTGCCTTTCCGAAGTGCGCTCCTATAGATTTATCGCACTTAATAACTTAATTGTCTGATTGGATTTTTCGGTGTTAAGGTGACAAATTGTTTTGTTTCATCATTCGATTATTTCCACTTGTTTGTCACGCCTGTCTCAGTTATCAGTAATAGGATAAGGCACCATCTAATGTCGTCATATTTATAGCTTTTCGCAGTTTATGGTGTTTATTCAGTATGAATTGCAGATTAAAGTTACATTTTGTGTGTGTGCGGGGGGGGTTAGTGTGTGTGTGTGTGTGTGTGTGCGTGAGTGTGTGAGTGTGTGTTTAAACAGTTTGAATGATTCATGGTTTTAAAGTTGAATAAAAAAATTGCTACCTCTATTTTTCGATTGATCTTCGCGTGTCATAGCCTCACGTAACCGAACAATTTATTTTCGACCTGTCATCCGTCTGTCTTCGTTGTTGTCTGAACGTGGGAACGATAGCGGACACAAAATATATTTAGAGACGTCAAATTTACTGTAGGGGACTCATATAGAACCCAATTGAAATTTTGAAAATCTGTGACAAAATCCCGTCCAGTTTTGTTCATACGTTCATGATCTCCCAAAAATATGTTATATTTGTTTATTATGACTCGAGTCACTAAAGTGCATAACGAATGGGGCTCCTTTACAAATGTATAGCTTCGAGGCCCACTAGGGCCAACACGACTGTGTGTAGGCTTTTAAATATGTACACATCTAGAAAGCATGTTAGGACTTACAATATATCAAGAAAGTGTCGATGTACACATGTACATTACTCTTTTAAACAAACTCAATCTAGTTTAATATTTCCTACAAAATCCAAAAAGTAACGACGCATATTCAACGATTTTAAACGACAGTACAACAAGGATCAGTTTCCGATACTTATTTTCCAAACTCAATTCAGTATTAGAGGATCAAATCTGATTTAAAATGGAGCGTTACTTAAATACGTTTCCTTGTGAATGGTTTTTAAATTTAAATTTTTTTCATATTGAAGAGAAATGACGTGAATAAATTGAAAATGCTACCTCCCATATATCATGCCCGTGTAAAGTTTAATATAACTGGGAACAGCAGACTTTAAGAAATCAATGTAAAGTAGCTTTATTGTTAAGGTTAGGAGAAGGGGGGAAGAGTTTCATAGTTTATTTTGATATTTAAACACACATATAACACTGTTGGTTTATAAAAATATGAAACATTTCGTTGAAAACCGATTAGTTTCAGACAATATAAAAGCTGAATCTCATCAGTATAATTAATGTAAGACTTAGACATCAGTATTCTACAACTCACAGCGATTATAAATGCAAATCTGTGAACCACCAGCCATTGGTAATAATTAAAGACTAGAATTACATTCAACAGTCGTTATTCCAAGTTATGAGGGGAGGGGGAGATGTTTCATTCTTGTGAGAGTTAGTTAAGATTTAAACAATTCTACAGTAACCTTATAGCTATGGATTATAACAAACGTTCTGAGAAACTTTATTATCCAACGTTATATTATATATATTGGAATAGTTTAGTTGAACAATATTTATATGACATAAAATGAGGAAAGTATAATAAGGTTTGTAATTATTCAGGAGATAAACTAAGTAAAAACCGTCGTGTGTGTGTGTGTGTGTGTGTGTATACAAGGGTGCTCATAAATATTACCCTTTCCTTAAATAAAAAAACATTAAATTCGTTTTGTTGCATAAGCGAAACATCTGGAATGACGAATACTTTTGATTATCTTACTGGATTCATTTTTAACACTATTTTTAACTATTTATAAATTTAATTTTGTTAATAATTACATATAAAAGTTAACATCAGTATCCCAAGACTCATTCTAAGCTTGGGGAAAATATACTCAAATCTTGTGAATGGAACTATTATAATTGTCAACCAATGGTAATAATTAAAGATTAGATTTACATTAAATTGTTTCTCAACAGTTTTATTCCAAGTAGGTGAACGGTAGGGGAGAGGGAGGGATCTTTGATGTTCTATTCTTGTGATACTCAAAGACTGAAACTATCCTAGACTAAAGTTACAGCCATGGAATTGTAATATATTTCTTGAGAAACTAACTTAAATGAAACTAAACTTTATATGATTTTTATTGTAAAGATTGTGTTGAATATTTTATAAGACATAAATTGAATGATCGTCATATTGGAGGGAAAAATGAAAATATGTTCACAGAAACGAAAGTGTTATTGTAGCTTATGTAGAAAAAACTACCTTGAATGCTAAAGGTATACAATGTGTGCCCGTATTTAATTTAATGGAAAGTAACTCCGTTTGCTGTTCAAAATAATTATTCTAAGTCAAGGAAAAAGAACGACGAACGATGTTTAAATAATTAATGTAAGTTTAAAAAAAATATCAATGGTTAAGGAATGAACATCGCCCGTGACTTTAAATAATTTATTCAGAGTTAACGAAAATAACTCTGGGATATTTAATCCAAGTTTGAGGTAAAAACCTCTACCCCAGGTTTTAATTATTTAATCTAAGGAGACTGAACAGGGCTGCTCAAAATAATTAATTCGAGGTTAAGGAAAATAACGACTCCCAACATTTTAAAATAAATAATCCAAATTTAATGAAAAAACTCTGTCCGAGTCTCTAAATAATTAATCAAAAGTTAAGAAATGAACGTTGCTCGTGATTTTCAGTTAAGGGGAAAAACTCCATCTAGGGCTCTAAATAATTAATCTAGGTTTTAACTGAAAGAACTCCACCCAGAGCTCTAAATATTTAATCTAGGTCTAAGGAAAAGAACTCCACCCTGGGTTCTAAATAATGAATCTAAGTTTAAGGAAATTAACGAATTCGGACGTTTTAAATAACTATTCAAAGGTTGAGGCTCAAAACAATTAATCTAAGGTTAAAGAGTGAACTTTGCCCGTGACTTTAAGTAATTACTTCAAAGTTAAGGAAAAGAACTCCACAAAAGCCGTTAAATAATTTTTTTAAGTTTAGAGCAACCCAGGGCTCTAAATAAATAATCTAAAGTGAAGGAAAATAACGAATTTTGACATTATTAATAACTAATCCAAGTTTGAGGTTAAAAACTTTGCCAGAGTTCTAAATAATTAATCCAAGGATAAGGAAAATAACTCCGTTCGAGGCTTTAATTATTTATCTAACTCTAAAGAAACAAACTCCGCTGGGATTCAAAATAATTAATTTAATTGCGCGGAAAAGAACTCCACCAGGTGCTCAAAATAATTAATCTATAGTTAATCTAAAAAAAAAACTCCGATCAAGGCTTTAATTATTTAATCTAACTCTAAGGAAACGAACTCCACATGGGATTCAAAATAATTAATCTATTGTTAAGGAAAAGAACTCCGCTCAAGGCTTTAATTATTTATGTAACTCTAAGGAAACGAACTCCACATGGGATTCAAAATAATTAATCTATTGTTAAGGAAAAGAACTCCGCTCAAGGCTTTAATTATTTATGTAACTATAAGGAAACGAACTCCACATGTAATTCAAAATAATTAATATATTGTTAAGGAAAAGAACTTCGCTCAAGGCTTTAATTATTTAATCTAACTCTAAGGAAACGAACTCCACATGGGATTCAAAGTAATTAATATATTGTTAAGGAAAAGAACTCCGCTCAAGGCTTTAATTATTTATGTAACTCTAAGGAAACGAGCTCCACATGGGATTCAAAATAATTAATATATTGTTAAGGAAAAGAACTCCGCTCAAGGCTTTAATTATTTAATCTAACTCTAAGGAAACGAACTCCACATGGGATTCAAAATAATTAATCTATTGTTAAGGAAAAGAACTCCGCTCAAGGCTTTAATTATTTATGTAACTCTAAGGAAACGAACTCCACATGGGATTCAAAATAATTAATCTATTGTTAAGGAAAAGAACTCCGTTCAAGGCTTTAATTATTTATGTAACTCTAAGGAAACGAACTCCACATGGGATTCAAAATAATTAATCTATTGTTAAGGAAAAGAACTCCGCTCAAGGCTTTAATTATTTAATCTAACTCTAAGGAAACGAACTCCGCCTGTGACTCAACATAATTAATTTAAGTTTACGGAAAATAACTTCGTCCGAGATTTTAAATAATTAATCTAAGGTTCAGGGAAAGGACTCTGACCGAGGCTCCAAATAATTAATTTAATGTTAAGTAAAAGAACTGTTGGAAATACAAATAACTGTATAACAAACAGAGATATTGAAACAGTTTGTCGATGTATAAAACTTTTATTTTGTTCTGATAAAGTTTTATAATACTATACTGAATAGATGCAGTAATTAAATGGGTTTATTAACATCTTGATTGAGTTTTACCGATAACATAGAGTATAGAAAATTAATTACGAACGACATCGTCAATTGAGTAAACACAACTAACTGCCGGTAAACCAATTACAACTACAACAAAGCCAATTACGAGGTGCAGTCGATAGTTTATTAAAATCACGGAAATGGTTTGTCCAGAACATAGTTTACAATGCAATTGTTTGGGCATAAAAATTCCATTGCTGTAAAATATTCCGATTAGATTTATTATTTCTTTTCTAACAATAAAATATATTTGTTAAAATTACATTTTTTATTGAGAAATGTTGACACACAATAGAATTTACAAAATATAAAAATTAATGTCAATAATTTAGTTCAATATATACTGTTCAATATATACACACAATATGTATGCTCATGTTTAGATAGTGAAATAAGCTTCTATTCTTTTAACAACTGAAAAATAACAGCTGTTTTTTTTGTCATTATCTGTATAGTGATCCTTATTTGGAAATTTCATGTCAGATTCGTGATTGCTTAAACAAGAGTAGAAATGTTAACTTCAGCAACGCAAGTGGATCCTGAAGCAAAACTGAACATTTAAGAATGCCATAACTGTTATTAGTTAATGAGATGAACAATTTGGAATAAAACCACCAAAATAAAGACACATTATAAGGTTGGAAGGAAGAGTTATGTAACCAACCGAATAAAATATTGTCAACAAGTTCCTGTAACGTCCAAGGAAATTGAAAACTAAAGATTTCATGAATAGCCAACAGGAATCCCAAGTAAAAACCAGGAATAAACTTAAAATGTTTAGAAGTATCTGTACCTCATATTGGTATGCAGCTTTACCACTCACGATCCATTATCCTTGTCTGGTGTTTTAAATGTTATCAATATATACTAAACGTAGAATGAAAAGGAACTGGAGTTCTGATGAAAATCTATCGGTTAGATGAAGCTCTAACAGAGAACAGAGTTACATTCATCACAATTGTGTTTATAATATACAAGATTATTGGCATGTAAACCATGTAAACAGTAACCTAATGAGTTAGGTGTGGCGTTTTGGAACAACCTGTACTGTAATGATGTCTATAGTAATCTCTAAAGGGACTAATTGAGAACACTTTTAAACTTCAAGTTAGACCACAATATGAAGATGACGATGTTTATTTTTTTTAAAATGGCGTAAAAACCTACTCTCGTTTGCGAGTTACTGGAGCTAAAATTTTCTAGAAATTTAATTGGTAGTTGGTGACCAATTAAATGGCCTCCACAATCACTTAAAGAGACACGAATCTATTCTTCCTCATGATAAACAAAGCCATGTTTAGTAAATATTATGAAACAGTATAAAGCTAATGGTTACACTAGGAACGACAGTGACAATTAACTCTGTATAGAGCTATGTCCACAATGAATGCGGTAATCACGATGAGAGAAAACTTGAAAATTTGAGCGAAACTACTATTTTATGTGCAGTTTGTAAATAGTCTGTTAAAAGAACGAGTTTTAGAATACATTTATTTTGTAAAAAAATAATAAAATTACTTATTCAATTGTCAGCCTATACGTGAGGGCATATGTATACATACAAACACAACTGTGACTCACTGATGTATTACTAACAGTCATATGTTCAGAAATATAAATATGTTCAAACTGAAAACATCACAAAATATGGACAAGGTACAATTCAAGAAGAGTTATGGTACTGATTTAAATAACAGTAATGATTACGAAAATTGTCCAATCTGCGGCAAAGTATGCAGTATTTACACTATATATTAAAATAGACTTTTATTGCTGCTCAGGTTAAGTGTTTGTGATGTAGATCACGACCGTTGCGACGGTTAGAATGTTTCATTGACTCCTTAGAGTATCCTGATGGTCATGGAATAAAGTATTAGTGGTCTGAGGACAAATCGTATCAGACTTCCTAAGGAGGGTGTGTCAAGGTACCTGTAGAGAAAGATGAATGTACTCTACAGATGATCTGTGTTGCTATTGGATAAGAGCAATCCTACATTCCTGTTATTTATTCCAGTTTTCTTGGAGGATGCGTAAAAAAGCTGTGATTTTACGGACCTCCTAACATCCTGTAAAAAAATAATAGACAAAACGACTATAATTTCTTAGAAAACAGTTGTAAAAAAAAAAACTAGTACTTCAATACAGTAGACAATTCAGCGATGTTTTTAATATACTTTTTGATAAAGAAGTTTTTTTAGCATTTTAAAGAAGTGAGAACGCACATTTTTGGAATAATATTGCAAAACTAGATCACAGAGTAAACATATTGAAATTGGTCTCGTCGTCTATATTGTAAAGGTGAAGATCATAAACGTCCAGACAGGGTATTTTTTCTGTCTAAATTTAGATTTTCCTTTGTATTAAAATTGTAAGGCTTCTATTAAAACCGTGGCAAGATCATTGTCTGAATCTGTAATATCTAAGGGTTTAAGGGTTAGGCTTTAGTAGGGGGTTGGAATGTCACCATTATTGTTCAAGATATATTTAGTTACATCTTGGAATTCCAGTTGTAGGGCGATGGAAATAGAAATGAGATGTAAGGTTATGTATTCATTGTTGTTATGTTCAAGTTATGTCGAGAAGATATAAAATACACGGTACCTATTCAGTTCTACGCAGTGGGAAGCCTTAAATGTTATTTTTTTTTGCAAATACGTTTAGTTGAAAGAGGAGAAGCGAGAAATTTTTAAGCAGAAAGTTAGAGTAGCATTATTTTTTTTTTTTAATGTAGGCTCTATTATTCACAAACCAGGAATGTGTGGAAAGGATGTAGCAAATTAAGTGACACGGGTCAATATCGCATTATGTAATTAAATAGACCACTGTGAAGTAGATATATCCAGCAGCACGAAGCCAAATGTCACGTACTATTTGAAGTATCTTGACTATTGATAAAGAAGGTATAAATTTTAAGGAAACAACGAAATGAGAACTGTGGAGATAGCGGAGTTTGCGATAGACTCTCTTTCAACGAGTGCGCAATGAAGAGATACTTGAAATAAAACAAATTGATTAATCGGCTCTTATGAATCTTCGGTGCTTTGGAATTGAATATCAATATCGATGACGTAAACTTATAATAAACTGGACACTTTCCTATAGCATATTTTTATTGAGAGAATATGTTATTCGTAAAGTGTTATTATATCGGATGAAAATAACAAAACAATACGAGTATATGCTGTTACATCATGATGTCTTGACAAGTATTAGAAACAAATTTGATTATTATCTACGAGCAAGATAAAATAAATAAGGTAGACACAAATCAAATATAATATTGAGATATCTCCTTCGGATTGAGCTCGTTTCTAACGAAAATTGCTTTCTGTTAACAAGATTACGTCATAGCGGAAGTGGCAGTGGCAGAGAAACACAGATATATTATATATACGTTAGTTTTTTCCATTCCTGTAACATATCTTCCCAGAGAATCGTTGGGAGAGGATTCAGTATCGCTACAATACAACTTATTATGTATTACTTTTTCAAAGAAGTGGAAATTTTAAATAATTAACTATAAGCGTACATCAAAAGGTGTTTACTATAACAGATTTTACAATTAAAACAATATAGTTAACAATGTCAAAATGGCGGCAATAAAACTTTTTTGTTCATCAAACATGTGTTAATTGAACTTATACTAAATCAGATACAAATTTGCAAATTTCAATTCTGCGTGTAATGTTAACAAACACATCTCTTTATTACGAAAAATAACGAAATTATTGGTAAAAATGTAACATCGAAACCTAACCTAACCTAACCTAACCTAACCTAACCTAACCTAACATAACCTAACCTAACCTAACCTAACCTAACCTAACCTAACCTAACCTAACCTAACCTAACCTAACCTAATCTAATCTAACCTAACCTAACCTAACCTAACCTAACCTAACCTAATCTAACCTAACCTAACCTAACCTAACCTAACCTAACAATAATATATTATATTTGTATAGCTACGAGATCCGGTGACTCATCGGGACGAGAGGCTTCTTACATATTTACATCTTCAAGACCTGTCAGGGCCAAACACTGACAAGTGCGAAGTGAGTGGACACTTTTAAATTAACATAATCTACCGACGTCAAGAATGTAATATCAATGACTACATAAATACTATAAGACACGACATGGCCATGTTAAATATTCTACGCTTATTCTTGAGTTGACCAATACCCGCTAGATGGCGATGACCAATCTGAAGTTGATGTGACTGGCGCTAGGTGGCTCTACGGTCAAACAATGTTTCAGGCGGGTAAGAGAAAACGCACTGATGCCACATATGGGACCAGAGATGCGAGGGAAGGTCGAGAATCGCTTATCTCAGCGCACGAACTGACAACACTGACTATGCTGACGGAAGTAAGTGAGAAGGTTTGTGAGAGAGAGGTCAACAGTTGTACAGTCTCAACCAAGTGGGATGCGTACAGTCAAGCACCTGCTGCTAGCGCGTTCTGATAGCTGTGTGTCAAACTTGTGACAAACAGCACCCGTAAAGCGTAGACTATTTCCCTATCCTATGTCGTGTCTTATAGTATTTATGTAGTCATTGGTAATATACACAAATACAAGTTACAGACAACCTGTGTAACAACTATTTAAAACAAACACACCCTATTCTACGTGCACTGAGTAACATTCTTAATCTACCAATACATTTAACATTTACTACTAGGCCTAAGAAAAACTTTCAGAGGATCTGCAATCATGGTGAGGTTGGCTAAGTAATATGAGAGTGCACATGAATCTGTTTTTATTGGTATCTAAGACAAATTTTATTAAGGTGTGGTTACACTATAATGCTGTCAAACATTCAATCGCCTTTTTATTTCTTATTGTCCTTGGGTTTGTATTGTGAGTAGTGTGGTTGGCTGTTTTGGTGTGTGAAAAGTCGCTAATTGTTTTCTATGTAGTGGTATTCACTAAGCATAGTGAGAGAAAGTGGGAAACTACACTTGGTGGCGAATTCTGGCTGTGAAAACTAGAATTAAGACGACGGGAATTTAATGTGGTGATCACTATACTGACTGAAAAGACATCTAGTAGTTTTAGACTCTTCACGAATTGTTGAGGTATACAATTGTACTATGTCGATAGGAAAGTTATTGTTTTTAAAAAAGGATGGTCATAAGCTTTTAATATAATCTGATTATATAATTATATAATATAGTTTATAATGTTCGATTATTTTAGAAATAACTAGTGAAGGAAACAAAAATCCTGCTTTGTGTGTCAAAACTGTAACCCTCACTTTTCTGTAATGCAGTTTGGTTCATTTGCTGTCAAATTAAATACTCGCAACGCCTAGTCTAAGATCTGTCTTAGGCTACATATATTCCTTTGTCGACAAACAAACGAATTTTTCACTGTAAGCAACTACCAATCTCTCTCGATCCCTTATAACTTTGGGTAAATTAGCAAGGATAACAACATAGATTCTAAGTAAGAATATTATCCGAGTCTTTTGAAGCATTCATTTCTAAGAAAATGCATTTTATGTTAAAGTATATGATATTAAAAGGCAGCATCTTCAGAGATATTATATAAGACCAAAATAATAAGAAGTTCAAAGAGAAAATTACCTTTGTTAATAAATCAATTTTACATTGGGGAAATGCAATATCTATTATATCCTGATAGAATATTTCCTCATGTCTGCAGAAAGGATAAGAAAGGATCTACTTTTCCACAAAGAACTTCTTACCTATCTCTCTAATATCCCAAGAGAAAATGAAACATTAAGTCAGGTTTTAAATAAGTAGGGCAACTAATATATCTTAAATTAAGTTTTTAAAGTCATTTAAATTATAAGATAATATAATTCTTGAAAAATAACAATTGTTAGGGGTACTAAACTAATTTTATTATTATAATATTGCTTTATCAGTTTAAAGCCTCCCTTTCTTGTCTTTCTCCCCATATTTTATTCCTAGAAATAACTTACTTTTTACTGAGTTCGATTTGGAATAACAGGATTTTCTAAAGTATTTACTCTACTACATGATTTAAAAGGTCCCCCCCCATAATAAAATCACAGAACTATAATAATACGTATATGTCGTTTTAGTTCAGATTGTCGAGAGAAATGTGGCGTTGGGTTCGTTTTCTGTCTGTCTTTATATACGGTGGACCACTACCAACCACACAAAATAAAATGTATCCTAATTACAACTTCAAAACCATTATATAACAAAAGTTATGTATTTTTATGACTTGAGGCCTACTAAATCGGATCTGATACAACACTCCTTAAAATTTATTTTTCTATATAATATATATAATTCAATAACAAATTAAAACAAACTGAATTTTACAATCAATTTTGATTTTCGATTCCCCTAATAGGAATTCTTATCAATCCTGTTCTGATGGTTTCAATCAATCCCTTAGGGACTATCTGCACTAAGATAGTCTTCTTCGACAACTAAATTTGTCTTTTATTGTCCAGACTATGATTGTAGTCGTAACACTTTAAAAATGGGAGGTTAACTCCTCCAGTTAAAACCCCAAAATTATCCATTTGCACATTCAATATAAATTTTGTACCTTCTCCTCTCCCTTTTTAACATAATGGATTCACCTCCACCAAATGGCTGACTGTCAACTATTAGCCGTTATACATTTTTGTATCCAACTTTTTTTTTTGGTAACAGTCAATTCCAGATATCTAAAGTCCTTTTTCACATAAAGGATCCACCTCCATCAAATGGCTGACCGTCAACTATTGGCTGGTACAAATTCATCTAAATATAGTTTACAATCTTTTCTCTGTTTGAAGTTATTCGTTAATGATGAAAGTTCAATTTTATTATTATACGTTTTCCGGACATTTGCCATCATTTGTGTTTTGATTTCTAACACACAAATAATGGCAAATGTCCGAAAAATGTATAATAATAAAATTTACAAACTTGTTGAGCACTGTGGTGAAATTCACAATAATGATTCGAATTTGCCCCTAACCACAATCACTAGAAACTTTAAAATAAAACACACTTATCTGATTAATTGTTCCTTATTTATTATTTCCCCTAAATGTCCTTATTGGGGCATTTAGGGGAAATAATAAATATTATTTCTATGTGTTTTATTTTAAAGTTACTAGTGAGTGCGGTTAGGGGCAAATTGGAATCATTATTGTAAATATAGTTTAACAAAACGTTATAGCACATGTCAAGAATAACGATAAATACAAAAATTATAAATAATTATACATTTTTGTTAAGGTTAATTTGCCAAACGAATTTTTAAAGAAGAAGATTATACATTTTTGTATGTATGTGTCATATTGGACCTAAAACAAATAGTAAACATTTCAGCACATTATCTGTAGTAAGGAAGGACATAAACATGGGGAAAGAGATATTTTTCCGACTCATCTTATGAGGTTCGGTCATTTAATGTGGAGGACTGACTATCGACAATTGGTCTTTTAGACCTCGCCACGAAAGAATGGAAAAGGAAGACCTATGGCAGCATGGAGTGAGAGTGAAGAGAAGTAACAGCATCAGGTACCCTTGAGGAGCAGAACAGTCATGACAGAAGGGAACGATAGGGCGGAGAACTGTTTGTTAAAAAGTATTATAAAAGTATCGTAAGTTTAAAAATCACGGTTTTTAAATCATCGCTTGTCCTTTTTAGAAAAACAAAAAGATAATTTATCACTTTACCTTGAGAGTGCAAACTACATTCTTCTAAAGATTTGAACAATTGAAAGTCTTAACTGTCAGCTGAAGCAATGATGTAGCAAATAGAGAGAGTTAAAGAAACAGACGTCTAACTCCAATAAAAGTCCTAATCCACTCAATTATATAACGATTAAAGGAGCTTTGTGTCTTCCCTTATATCCTCCTTCGTTTCAATGATCCTGTAGACAGTTTAAATCTACTTTCAGCGACGTCAGTATTAATTGAATCAATAAAGTTTTGACAACTGAGATTCTTTTTGACAAGAACACAGTCTAGGATTTCATCTTGAAGTACCGTTGATATTGGAAATAAGTTTTTGAAATTGTAGAAAATAATATATTCAGAAATCTTTTGTTGTTTCAATTATTTAGTGATGCTTCATTAGAAAACTACCGTATATTTGAAAATTTAAAACCCGTTCGAAGTATAGCAATACAAGACAGAAGTATTGACTTTTGCAAGAAATGAACAATTGTAAAATACGTTAAGCGTGCACATAGAAGCAACTTAAATTTAACTATTTTTTAATTTTGACTATTCTACTAGACTATTGTAATATAAGAACTATAAATAAAATATAAAGTAACTAAGATTTTCCTTTTTTCCCTTCCTTCCTTGGCTCCTGTTGTCAGTTGGTACGGAAATTCACTTCATTTATTTTTCAAAACTAAAGTACAACAATTTTTAATTATATCAGAAGTTTATGGAATTTGAGAAATCTAATTATAGACAGAAAATGGTAGTTGTTGTAATTTTCACTAAAATTTAACCTCAAATAGAGATTTTCTCTGTAATAATAGACGATTTAACAACATAATATAATTTATTCATTTTATCTTTAATCATTTACTGCTACAATTTTATCGACTAAAATATATTTACTCTAAAGGTCCTACACAAATAAAATGAGATAAAATATCTACGATAAGTCTTAAGGAATAAAAAAGAGTAGTTGAAATTATACTAAATATTTTCCAAGTAAATTAAATTGATAAAGATAGAGTATAATACTCAGACATTCCAAGTAACTATTTTGTAAAAACCCTATTTCCAAATCCTTCTAGATTATTATTGCTATTTTAAAATGGTCGCAATCAAAGCAAATGATTGCATTATTCTATGGGCGTGTATAAGGACTGATGTCTTGTAGTTGGGGAAGTCTTTCACTTCGATTTTTCAACTAACCTCAACGATTAATAAAGGAGTTTCACTGTTTCGGTTCTTTTACCCTAGACATTTCTTCAAGACTGTAAATAAGTTAGACTCCCCAGTCAATTCTTGGCGCGAGTAAGAGAAATTAAATGTGTCTTAAACCACTTCAAAGTTCAGAAATATTATAGACCTTACACAAACTGAAAGACACTTTCTTAAAGAGAATATTAAAATTGTTAAATACTTCTAAAACAATAATAAAAGTAGTTTAACGTATCAAATAGAGATTTTTATAACGTGCACACCGATTAAAAGAAAAATAATACACAATTTTGAAATTTTGAAAACTTCTTAGTTTGAAATTTTCAAACTTCTTAGTTGAATAATTTTCTTAAAATAATAAAATTAATAAATTTAAGTTTCGATGTTTTACGAACTTTCATTATTTACGTATTGAGTGATGCAAGAATAAAATTTTGCATAGAAGAATAACTAACTTCAATGAAAGATGTTAATCGATTCAGTTACAAAATGATTAAAATTGCTTCATCGGCTTTAAACTTTTACTGTATCTTGAATTAATTGGTTGTTTCAATAACCTATCGAACAGCAAAGTCGACCGTCAGAAAAGGACTTTATAATTGAGTGATATTAAAGTTTGACAGATTCAATTTAGTCTATGTTCTACAGGTTAATAATCTGGAAATACTTTTTGACACTTTATAGAAGTTTTGAAATTGTATTTTTATGTCTGTTCAAAATATGAATTTAATTTTATTAAATATTATAGTTTCTACATATTTGTAAAACAATGTATTTTTTTTCTTACAATTTAAAGGTTTTAGTAAAATTGGAATTTACTTACGTTTTTCTAACGTTTATGTTTACTTAGAAAGTGAATGGAACATTTAATACAAAACATACGTGGCACAACAGTTCGTGCAAAACCTAGGTCTACTCGGCGGTTTGTTTCGTCGGGTAATGTGTGATTAACAAATCGAAATTCCTTTTCCTCCAGTTCTACCAATTTAAACCACAGTAGGCTACGAATTTTACTTTCCAATCTATCTATCGATGTTCTGTAATCACCTTTTACGGCTTACTAATGTTTACAGTTTGTATTGTAGAGAGTAATTCACGCTGTTAAGAAAATGGTGAATGACAGATATATTGGTAATTTTGAACAAATAAATCAAAAGCAGTTTGGGAATCTGTACGAAAAGGGAACATTTTCTACTGGTATTTTACAAACCATGTTTATGGATTAAAACCAAATTGTTCACGGTATAGACAAATCAAATCTCAGCAAACAAAACTATTTATGACTATCTTTCTACCGATGTTTCTTAGTAGGTACATAACACGTGTTCACTATAAATATGTTTTTCCTACTAACAATAAGCAAACAATTATCATTCAAATGTCCCAGTAATGAAGACTTTTAATAAAAACAACACCTTAAATTCATTTTAGAGGGTAAAGTGGGGAGAGGAGGTACAAGGCACAGATTGCAATGTTGGTGTCCGTCACCTGGGAAATATACAGAGTAAATAAAGAATGAAGGAAAACGGAGATTCGGCGAAAATGTTTCAAAGATATTTATTGCTAAAAGAAAAATACAACATTTCCCTCGGGAATCAATCCGTTTCACTGGGGTAGAATATGAGATAAAATATATAATGTAATTAAAACTAAACTAAACATATCACGTGAAGAGTAATAAAAAAAACGTAATTTGTAGATTGGTCAATTAGCTAACATTTTTAATAGCTTAAATTGTTACGTTTAAATGATATTATTTTTAAAATGTATATTTCTGTTAAGATTTATGTAATTTCGTTTAGTACTACTTTCACCTTTTCCTGGTTCTCATTTTCTTTTTATTCCTAGTTAAATGAGTAATGGTGTACTTTCATCTTTAAAAACTTCAGTTTTAAAATCTAAAGTTGTTCAAGAAAGATTTCACTTTAAGAGATAAATGTTTAAACTAATGAAATATGTGCACAGTGGGAGAGAGGGGTAGCGTAGTAGGCAGTGGAGGGTGGCGGATATGTAGGCTATATAAGACTTCAAGCGTATGAAACAGTAAGTAGTTTGGAATGGAGTTGCTCAGTACTATCTTAACTAATGATAAGACTAAGAATGGCTGAAAATAACTGTACCCAAGATATTTATGTTGTTGTCATTCAAACGTCTTCTCTTTATGGAGAGAGGGTGTGGTTGTCTTATATTTTGATAATGCATGTTAATTCAAAAATATTTGAGAAAAAGAGTTGAATGTATTAATTATTTCCAAAATTTCAACCACAATGAGAAAAACAGTCAAGAAATTAACAAGTTTGAACACACACGCATATTCGCTCTAAATGCATAACGGAATCTGTAATAATTATTGAATCAATAATATTAACAGTAACAACAACAAAATTTAGAAATTCGTTCCTCTATCTTCAAAAACTTCAGTTTAAAAAGCGAATCCTTTTAAATAAAGATACAACTTTAAGCGATAATTTTTTTAACTAATACGAGAAAATAACAGGACAGTGGGTAAGAGAAAAATAAGGAAGCAGTGCTTTGGGGGAAGTGGATGGGTAGGTAATGAAAGAGCATTTCCAAACTGATGAAACCCTACATATATGGTTTTCTGACGAGGGAAATACTTCGAAACTCGTTAGCTAGTAATGTTATATAGTGATTATTCTGAAGATTATTTAATATTTACGTTTAAATAAATTGGCAAAGCATCCCAGCAGGATGAATATCCTTCTTTTGGGGATGTGTATTCTTTCTAAATATTCTAGAAGTAAGATGGACAAGGAAATCCTGATCTGGAAAAAATTGGATGAAGAGCAATAAGAGTTTTTATTGGGAAGCTAGATCAAGAAAGGCATGAGCCATAATGAGCTATCCGAAACAACAATATTAATTTATGTGGCCGCTATCGTGCCCATCTCTAGACGACAACGAAGACAGACGGACGGCATGTAGAAAATAACTTTTTCGGTTAATTAAGGCTGTGTAACGTGACGATCAATGGAAGTAGTCATTTTTAAACAACTTATCCTTAAACAAGAATTAAATCCAATTCCTCTCATATGACCTACAAAGGTGGTAACCACTTTGGCGGCCAGATGTCATGTTGTCTTATTGTGTTGTATTCATTTTGTACATTTTTAAATTCAAATTGTTTTATTTTTATTATTATTTCTAACTCAATATCCGTACTTATACTGGGTAAAACCGTACAACTTTCAAACTCTTTAACCACACACAAAAAATGTAACTTTAATCTGCAATTCATACTGAATAAACACCATAAACTGTGAAAAACTATAAATATGACGACATTAGAGGATGCCTCATCCTATTACTGATAACTGAGACTGGCGTGACAAACAAGTGGAAATAATCGAATGATGAAACAAAACAATTTGTCACCTTAACACCGAAAAATCCAATCAGACAATTAAGTTATTAAGTGCGATAAATCTATAGGAGCGCACTTCGGAAAGGCAACTCAATATTAAGAGATATAAATCTCTCTAACAACCCTTCCCCCTCCTCCTAACCTTAACAATAAAGCCATCCTACTTTACATTGATTTCTGAAAGTCTGCTGTTCCCAGTTATATTAAACTTTACACGGGCATGATATATGGGAGGTAGCATTTTCAATTTATTCACGTCATTTCTCTTCAACGTGGAAAAAAAAATTGAAATTGAAAAACCATTCACAAGGAAACGTATTTAAGTAACGCTCCATTTTAAATCAGATTTGATCCTGTAGTAGTGAAATGAGTTTGGAAAATAAGTATTGGAAACTGATCCTTGTTGTAGGGTCGTTTAAAATCATTTTATATGCGTCGTTACTTCCGTAGTGAAATTTGTTATTCAGCCAGATAAATTGGTCTAAGGTGATATTGTTACTTACAACAGTGAAAAGTTTACAACTATTTAGTGAATTATTTTCAGACACATTCCGCTGCAGGTAAAATTGTTATATTAATGAAATAATATTTTAAAATCAGTAATTTTTATAGTAAATAAATGGTTCATAAGATAGCTTTTTTTTTACTCGTCTAACCTAACCAAACCTAACCCCATAACCAAATTATTTTAATCTTATTTTCGGTGACCAAAAATTTAGATTTGTAGATGTCAATCAAATAACGAAAATTATTTCCTTTTAAAAATAGATTCAATTAGGCGTAAACTTGCTTCGCTTGTGACGTAAATCTGCAAATGTTTGAGCCTAAATTGTATTTAAATACGTTCTGTTACGGTGTAGGTTATACATGAGGGAGGCTTTATATTGCTTATTTATTATATATAATTTCATCAATATGATTTATTAGAATATTAATTCAATTGAATATAATTTAAGCTCAAGCATTTACAGATTTACGACAAAAGCGAAGCAAATTTACGCCCTAATCAAATCTATTTTTAAAGAAGATTAATTTCATTGTTTTATTAACAACTACAGATCTATTATTTTTGGTCAATAAACTATATATATGACTGTTCCAAACAAAACACGTGGTAAACATTTGAATAAATATGTTAATTAATGAGTTACTGATAAATACAAAACAAAACGGCCATAAGACAAAAGATGCACTTCATTTTGAAATCCCAGAGTGCTAGGAAATTACGTAGTTCGATGTTAGTTGTGGGACGATAACTCAAAAATCCATCGCCGTTGGAATATTTTGCGGGGGGAAATGTAAGCGCCATGTATATGTTACATATTGAAATTTATACTATTTTGAATCATAGTAATTGAAAGAATTTTTTTAATATATTTTGCTTTAACATTTTAAATAACGTGTTGTCAATTTTAAGTGTAAAAGTAGATCGTGCCCAGTTTCAAAATTGATGGAAACATAATTTTTTTTAAAGTTGATAAACAATGTATTGAAGAATAAGTAACCCTTTTCTTTTATTTTACTTCGTGAAAAAATAGACAAAAAATCACGAAAATAAAATATGAAGGTTTTGTGTTTGTTTTTGAGAACCGTCAAAAGTTATTCAAGTACGAGCCCGATTGATAACATTAAGTGTTCATGCGATTCTTCATTAGTCCTGCAGGTATAAAATAAATATGTTAAGGAATAATATCAGGGTTATAATAACTAATATATGTAAGAAAAGTTATGAAATGACTCAAAAATCAAAATACTGGATTTTAGGTCAACAAATAACAAAACTTGACTTTATGTCTTCAATGTATCGGTGACCTACAGCTCAAACAAGTCGACTATTTTCAATCAAATGTGTTATGTCGACAAATCTTAGTCATGTGAAGTCTCTCTTCATTTCTATAGCAAAAAATTGCGGGCACTTAAAATAAAACAAATAAAAAAAATCTGTTATTCTGACCATTTTTTGTGAAAAGATTCTAAAACTGGAGCCACTATAATAAAGAGCCAAATTATATATTACGAATTCGTGGCCAAATGTCAGATATCAATAAAAAGAGGATATCGACTGTTGAACTGTTATAAAACAGCTATTTCATCAAAATTGGTTTAAGCTTGGTTTCCACTCCGAACTAATTTCGAACACCAAGCCTCACATTTTTTTACTTGCAAATCAAACTTTATACAACTCTTGTTCGCTTCGCTTTTAAACTTTATCAGCACTCACTTCGTACGTATCATTAACTTGTCTTTAGCTTATTTCGTAAACAACAGATGACTTCGTAAAATACTTTTTAATGACAATTGACAAGGTTCGTTCTAATTATTCCTAAACTTTAACTTTTATTTACTTCCATTTCCCATGAAACAATTCATAAATATTGATAGAACTGATTTTGAGATATTAGTGTTATTCTAGCTCCGTGGACAGTGTTTTAATGTTTTACCATTAACTCCAAAACCTATTTATTTCAGTTGGGAGTTTAAGAATATTTGATTAAATAAATTTTTGATACTTTTTATGTAAAGACAAATACTACTAAAATTTAAGTTACGACTATATTTTAAGTGTAGAATTAGGAGTCGAAAAACTTCCTACTTATTGAGAGTACAATAGTGTCTGAGAAATCGTTCTGAAATTGTGACATATAATTTGTTGATATCGAAGAGAGGGGTGTAAAAAACATATAAACACACACATCAATAATAGATTTGTTTGTTATCATAATATTCTCACTGGATAGTTATTGTTTGTTATATCTATATATATATATATATATATATATATATATATACACAAAACGAACATAACTTCAAATCAGGGTAATTCCATCAATCTACTGAAATAATAAAAATTATGGTTTATAATAGTAATCTTAGAAAGGTTGATTTTTATTTTTAAAGTATTTTATACGATTTTTTAACTCAGAAAATGTGTATTTTTATAATTATACAAAGTATAATTGTATAACGTAGGATAAATAAACAAATTAAAATAAAGGGTGGGAATGTAAAAGATACTATTAATTAAAGAAAAACAATGTAAAATTAAATGATAATGAAAGAGGGATTATTCAAATAAAAACACTCTCTATTATTTTACATTTGTTCAGAAAGAGACAAGTATACACCAAGTTGACGAACAAATGAAATATAAATGGGTTAAACAACCAAAGGATAGTTGTACAAGACAACAGTGACTCAGGTGAAGCAGAAAGGATGAGATGCGAGGGAGGTTATGAGTTATACGCACGTCTGGCGGCGACTGAAGGGGTGGTCCGGGAAATAGGGGTTGCCAACGAGGAAGAAGCTAGTGTTTTATGTGATTCTGTGTTTTAGACGTGAAACTTTTTTATCAATAGACGAGATTCCGCAATTTTGTGGAAAAGAAAATTCTTACTAAAAGGAATAGAGAAAAGAGTTATTGTGAACAACCGGCCATAAATTTGTGACACAAGGTCGGAAGCCGGACATGAAACTTATTTACGGATTACCTGAATAATAAATTTATTAATAAACTTTGTTTTGTAAGAATGTTGTATTTTAAAACAACTAGACAACAATAGATTTTACTTAATAAAATAAACTAATTTCCATTTGGAGAATTAAGAAGAATATCTTAAAAGTTTTATGAAATATTTTGCAGTGAAAGTCTAGAACAACTACGATTATATTAAATATATTTTTCGGAAATTTTATCAAATGAAAACTGTTTTTGATCACTTTCAAAACAGAAGAGAGACTGTATAATTATACATATCTATTGACAATATGGAAATATTGTTACTATACAGACCAATTTTCCCACCAAAAAAATGAACCTCTGAGTGCAAATAAATATTAAAAGTAAACATTTGTTTACTACTAGACTTTATATAGCCTACAGCAAATTTTAAGTTTGTATATTATTAACATTAAAAAACCACTATGACGACCTGTTATGGAATTGTGGCTACTTACATAGTGGATGAAAATATTTGTAGCAATAGAAACGAAACTAAGATACTAATAAGAACTTAGAAAGAATACAATTTGGTGGTATTCAATTAGTCCACATATAATTATATTTTATTACTATTTCTTTCCCTATGCGAGGCAATGGTTCAAGTATCATAAACTAAATTAGTTAAATTACCTGGATTTAGCAAAATGTTTTAATGTAGTTTTGTCCTTGGGTGTTTCATTAGTTCAAGGGTTGAATATTGTGTATTCTCAAAACGGTTAGAATAACCTCAACATAAACTGTTGGATGTCAAAAATAAAGTAAAATGAAACTAAAAAAGTTAAATACAATTTTATATTTTATTATTTTGATGATTATTACTTTTGTGGCAACTTTTTATTGGAGAGATTGGATTGGTACAGAAGGTTAGTTGTTCTATACTGTCAATATTTGCAACGCAGTTATCGTTTCTCTACAGTTATTCGTTCAAACGTAACGATGGCAATTGCAAACACTGTATATAATGAGATTTCAAAATGAGATATTATGTTAACATAAATAAGAATATTTAAAAAGGAAGCTGTAAAACATAGCTTTATTCAATTTTCCTCATAAACATCCAATCCATTTAATCTTATGTGCCTGGATTCATAAAAAGACTAATTCCAAAATTACAATATATTTGAATGCATCTAATTATGTTTTCAATTACCCTGCGTACAACAAAATTACAAACCAACCACACCGGCAGTACACCCATAATCTCGAACAAAGGAAGTTTAGAAACCAACCATCATTGACCTATATGTCACAGCCTTACATTGTGTTGTAGAATTATTACTAGCTGTTTGACAAGTACATTGTTCGTACGTCAATATTGCAATCCATAATGTAAGGGAGCAGAAGAGAAAAAAAATAAGTCACTAGTTAATTTCCAAGGGATATATTTAATATATATATATATATATATATATATATATATATATATATATATATATATATATATATATATATATATACTGTATATATAGGCTATATTTTCCCTAAAGCCTATACAACGTTTTTACAACGTTACAACGTTACAATATTTACAACGTTTTTAGTAAACAGTAAATATTATACCCTTCAAGTAAACAGTGGTATCCCTTCCACAAATCGGAACTTTGTATTATATGTTTTGTTACTAGAGTGGATTGCAGAACAATATTGGTTAGGATAAACGTATTGATTTAAGATTATCCTTTATTAAGAGGGGTTGAACACTACTACAGGTAAAAATTGGAATAGTTATAATTTTATTATCCTAAAGTCAGCACTTTTCTGAACAGATTTTTTAAAATAAAATCTGTTGATATAAACACATGTATGTCGTTCTTTAATAAAATATATTCTTTTTTAATTTCAAGAGTTTCAAAATAATTTGATTTAAAGTAATTTAAAACGTCAATAAAAAAGAATTTATAAATGATTACCCTGGTCAAATTTACCTCCTCTGTAAAATAATGGTACTACTTCAACATTTAACAGTTGACTGCCCTTAAACATTGAAATATTAAATCCATCCAATTAATAAATTTTCCTTTTATTTAATAATGAAATAAACTGTGCAAAATATTTCTCTAACGTCGAAGAAATATTGTATTATGAGGTGGTGAGTTAAGCTTTATATAAATCTCATTTTATAGATCAGTAACACGGTATATAAGGGGAGGAGGGGGACAATATATCCAGTATATTACAAAGTAAGATTTAATTGGAAGCAATAACTTTAGAGACATATAAGTTAATGAAATTTTTGTGTCCTTTAAACATTTAGTTACTATACCTAGATGGATTATTTAACTTCATCAGAATGTGCGTTTCTCAGATAGCATTTCAACGCCTCATGATATAAAACAATACACAAATCGTATGGTTAGTATACCTGAATTTCCATAAGTAGAGTGTATTAAGTGTTGTGATAAACATATGATATATACAATCTAAATTTCTAAAAGTAGGCAAATGTTGTATTTTTTTTTTTTTCATATTAAAATTACTGATTACTGATTAATGAAGTCTCTAGTATCTAACTGATGACGTCACGTAACAGTTTCCTGTCAGACACTGGAGATATTGTCACTGTTTTAGATTGATGAAGACCCCCATCAATTTAAAATGACACCATGCATTAAAAACCCAGCGACCAAAGAGACGTATCCACAAGCGTATTATCAATCATTGTAATGGATATACTGTATATATACTTACTGGTAAAGAACTTATACATGTTAGTATGGGGGTGAACTGGTTGCCTTACCTGAAACAAATAGAAATAGATTTCTGTTAGTGAAATGGGATTATGTAAAAACAAATAGAATTAGGTTGACTTAGTTTTGACAAGAAAATCTATATATTTCATATACGAGTCCAAAAAATATTACATACATCATAGTTGTTATCGCAGAGAAATATTATCTATCAGATTTGTAAAGGTATGTTACCATAATATCGAGAGAAAAAAAAAAAAAAAAAAAAAAAAACTTATTCAGAAAAGCTGTAAGAAATATAAAATGAACAACGTGTTGAACCAAATTTCAATCTCTATTTTAGTTGATCTGTAAAACAGATTAATTTTATAACAGATTTAATATTTGACAATGTTATTAGCAGCATGTTTATTTGAGTCAATTAGTATAATAAATACACAAATCTATACTAAATTGGACAAGAATAAGATAAGAAATAAAATTACATTTAACAAAAGTAGTAGTTCACAAACACTTCGATCCGGCATTACATGCTAATAAAAATGTTTGTTAAACTAAAACTAATATGTAACCGATTTTTTGAAGTGTAATTTAAATAAATTATTTTATCAAAATAAACACATGAATAAGTAACATCAAAATTAAATTAATAATTTACTGAGAAAGACAACAAGAATAAAATGTATCAGCTGCTAGATAGATACTTTTGATATTTCACGATAAAATAAATATATTTTAAATGATTTGTAAAACTGATTTAATTTGTTAAAAAATATATTATTTGTCAATAATTATGGACAGCATATTTATTAGATTCAATTGGTGTAACAAACATACAAATATATACTAAATTGATCAACGATAAAGTATGCATTAAAATAACAATTACAGAACTAGTAATTCAGAAACATTTCGATTCGTCAATACATGTTAAAAAAACTTTGATTGGTGATTTGAAACAGAAGTTGTTTTGCCATCAGGAGTATTGGTTAGGTTAGGTAAGGTTAGGTTAGGTCAGGTTAGATTAGGTTAGGTTAGGTTAGGTTAGGTTAGATTAGGTTTACGACTTATTCTGCATACCCTTCGACAGTCTATGATACAAGTCCAGCTAACTGCCTCCTAATCAACTCCATATATGTGGCTTAGAAGAAGTTCAAGAAAACAACCCTGCCATCAGGAATGATTTGCACAGAGGAGATAAACATTATTTAAGAAGGAAATATTAAACTACACAGTTTGTTGTATTACAACTGTATACTTTTTTCATTTCTCAAATTTATGATAATATTACTAATATATATATATATATATATATATATATATATATATATATATATATATAATTGTACCATGATAAACTATCTGGGGACACTTGACGTGCACAATTAGAATAAATTTTTACGATATTTTATTTTGATTTATCAGCTTATGGCGGATTTTCAAATTTTGTGTTCGAAAACAATAGAAAAAATACTCCATTTAAGCCCAAAAAAGCACACATGTTACAATTGATCGGCTGACACGTAAAGTGTGCAGAAAACTATAGAAATGATAGCTTTAAAAAAACATTTTCTTGAGGGCAAGTAAAGGACATCAAAACTGATATTTCAGTGAAAAACTACTTTTCTTTACCAAATTACTATACTACTTTTCTTCTTTAAACAGATGTTATGTGAAGTTTGAACACTTCTTTTTATATTTGCAAGAATTAATGTGTTTCCTATATAGCGTCTTAAGTTTCTGTCACTTTTACGTATGTTGCGGTATATCCACATCTCTTCAGGGGGGTCAATTGTAGTGAGACAGGAGTAGAAATTCCAAAGGGGACTAGCTGAATCTACACATTTTCTCTTGTAGTTTTTGGGTTAGATCCCTTTCTGTGATCTTATCTATCAGGTCTCTCTACCGACCGTGACGCTATTAGATGTTCGAGATTTAGGATCTTTCTCTTATCTTTTTTGTATAAGGTAATGAAGACCCAGAGTTTTATTGGCTTTAAAACCACAAGCAAAAAAATAGGTACAAGTGCGAAAACAAAAATAATTATATAACACACATTTACAATTTGAATATAGGCTGTGTGTTACAAACGTGTAACATTAAATATACCTTTAAAACAGCAATATATTATGAGAAATTTCACAAAATTATAAAATAAACATTTAACAAGCGAAGATTTACTTTTATAACTATGTGTTTCATACAGATCAATTGTATTTTAACTTGAGTATACCTTTTAAAATATTAAGTAAGGTAGAAGCCGACTGTACTTTAAATAGTTTAAAACAATCGATCACAGACCCATTTGACAACGTCGCAATACTTTCCTAATAGGCGTCAATTTAATCCGACCTGGTTATCGATTGGTAGTACTGTCTCTCTCGCCTTAAGAAAGTCAACGTAAAGAAGTTCTTAAAATTATATTACAGTATTTTGATTAATAAAATAAACGGGCAGTATATTTCTTACACGTGATGCATAAAGTCAAAGCTTAAGCTCGTCGGAACTCTCCCGAAGGAGACGAATTTTAAGGTTAAGGCTGTAAATTTGCACTGTAGCAGCTGTCCTGGAGACCAAAAGCTTTTATAGTGAGGAGCTTTCAAATGAACTGAAAGTACCCAAATAAAACAATTAGCAAAATCTTTCCGAAAAACTTTACATGAATAAGAGGTACTTGGGGGAGTTGGTGACCAATATTAAAAAAAATAATAATTAAACATTTTTTTAAAAAATAACCAATTATTTAGTATAGAATTCAAGTCTTTCGTCTTATAGGATGTAATGTCAAGGGTTGAGATGTTCATGATGAAAATTCTCTGTTACAATTCATTCACAAGGATTTTGTCTAGTTCACGTTATAGAACAGATATGAAGTTAGGGTAGGATGGTGAATTAAGAAAGAAGCGGTTTACCTTCTGTGTTGCTCCTCCACAGTCAATGATACAAGTCCCAGCTAACTGCTAAATAATCAACAAGTATGTTGCTTAGAAAAGGTTCAAGATAAACATCTCTGCCAACAGGAGAGACTTGCATTGTTTGAGAAGAAAATATCAGAATACTAAGTTTCTTGTATCTCATCTATTTACTTTGCCATTAGAACAACTTTGTAACTTCGTACAATTAGAAATAAAAAATGATCCTTAAGTAGCAAATTTAACAAAATCTATAGAACCGTTTTAGTAAAATCAGTGCTAACAAACATACAAGAAGATTATTTATATAATTCATACATTTATGTATATTAAATTATACACGACGTGTTGAGGAGGCCTATGGTCGAAACTAAAACACATCCAACACTAAAACTTAGCATAAGTGATTAAAATAACTTATACTATATACAAACTTGATAAGAAAAAATCTTAAGTCAGTAAAAGTAGACATTAACACGAAAATTTCAAACGACAACTTAAACTGTATTACGTAGTACATACTGAGAGGTTACGGAACGGTTTTATTAAGTTAACAAACTCTTAACCCTCTCTTAAGAGTTTGACCTTGTATTCACGCCTTGCGAAGAATTAACAGGAAAACTTTCAATCTTAAATGGGAAGAAGAATTTCTATTTTATTTTTAATCAGTTTTTTATTATTGACAGTCATAACGGAAATATTCCTTTACTGGTTTGGTTGATCATTCGATAGCATTATCCACAAAGCATCAAATATTGTTAGCTATTGTGTGTTTATTTTATCCTGTGTGAATGATTGTTTCTCATTAATTTTATAATTTTCGGATCAAAATAAACCGTTCATAATTGCGTAAAACTGTGAAATGAATTACATAAATGAATGCAAACCATAATATATTACTTGTATGGTTTAAAATTAATTTCAACGTTTTTGTTATAAGCCTTAACTTATGTATGTATTATCTTAATATATTAGTAGTCCTACAGAACGCCGATTTATAAAAAACATTCACAAAGTGAATTATGCTTACAGAATTTGCTATTATTGAGTTTGTTAGAATCTCCATATTATTCATAAAGTTCTTAATTACATAGTAATACCAACAACAATAACAGCTCAGATCCAGTAGTGTTATGAACAACACTGCAATCCAACAATTTATTCATTGCCAATATATAATAGTTTTCTCTTTTTAATACGATAAAATACAACTCCAATAAAATTGGTTCCCTAGAAAGCTCAAATTGTGTATGCGTCACCTATCAACCATAAAATATCCATAAAATATATACAGTAAGCTGTAGGCTTTGAGATTGAGCCATAAACATTTTATTTCCTCCAAAATTGTTCGGAAACAAATCACGTAGGAACAGGTCGTTATTTGAATCCCTTTCCACTACTGATCAAAACGTAGTAATAACGGGTAATATAAACTGGAGTTAGACAACAGATTGAATGTCGTTATATTTAGGAAAGTAATGGACTATTAAGGTCTAAAAATGTATGGTGTTAATGCCATATAGTTATGTTTTTTATTTGTAAACATAACCTAATCTAATGTGTTTGTAAAATATTGTAATCTTTCTTTTTACAAAGTTTTACAGCAATAATTAAAATGCATTATAGTCACCAATAACATGCATGTTCTAAGTGAAGACGATATTCTGACTGATATTCTAGCGCTAACTTTGGTGGCCAAAATAGGAGTTTAGAGCTCAAGTGGCGTGAATCCAAAGACAATGCAGTTACAGGAGCAAATAGTTACGCTCATGATGCAGCCTTGTACTGTGTTCTTAATATACTTGCACTGAATCAGTTCAAAACCAGTGGCAAGGAGAGATTATTGTCGTCTAAAATGTGAAGGATTGAAAATGTACATAAAATCGTCCGTGATATCTCTGGTCATGAGAGATTGCATGCTATAATTATTTGTGATCAAATAGAGGCGTAGTATTTTTGTTTCAAAAGTATTTACAGTGGTAATATTAGTGAGCATGAGCAGGAGTGGATCAGTTATGGGAGGCAAACCTGAGTAGGAATCTATCCAACGATGTTTTAGACTTAATAGAAGTAATCGGTAAACCTGAGACTCGGAAGCAAGGATAAGGATATATAAAAATCAGGCGGTTTTGAAAGCAATATATTCTAACAAATTCAGGTGGAAGTTAATTTGGGGTTATTTTAAGATCACGGGTGGGGAGGGGGCTTACCAATGTTACGCTTTGCTTAGCTCCTAGATATGCTAGGATCAGTAGGGATTAATATACTGATGTGCTGGCTGACAAATCGTCATCAGTGAATCCCATAACATCTGAGATTTTCAATGGGATATGTAAGTCATCAGCACTTGTACTTAGAAAAAGCACAAGTGAAGTGGAGAAGTAGCTCAGATCTGAGGATGAACAAATATCAAATCGCCTCACTTCTAAATAGATTGTATATTACTTGGTCTCGCTAGGCAAGAGCCGTTTTAGGAAGGTGGTAGGGTTAAATATAGGTTACTACCAACTGATAAAACATTTGCATAGAATGGGTATATTCACTGTGGTATCTCTCTATAAGAAATGTGGCCTGCAGGAGATAACTCCAGTTTCTTTTTAGTTTGTTATAACACCTTAAAATTTATTTGTTTATAAAATGCATTATGTGTTTTTGGGAAGCAAAGTTTTTAATTTAATGTTTTGGGGGTTCATGATGGTAAAATCAATTTATATGCACGTTCATTTTAATTACTATATTAAAGATAGTAAACTTTGTAGCGAAATAAATTATTGAAATATACAAAGTTAATATATTTGCAACTGAACGTACCAATGCATCGATCGAGGTTAGGAGGGGGGGAGTTATTTATATAGCGTACTACAACTGATTTGAGTTTCAACCTAAGAAAATGTTTTACCATAACAATTGGAATATCTTACTGGGATGTAATCTATGATATTGAAGTGAATCTTATAGGTTTATACTTCAACATTAATTCAAACATTTTAAAATTAACTTGGAAATATAAAATAAATAGCGTGTGCGAGACTAATATTTTCCCAATAGAATAAAAGTAATAAAATATCCTATACTTGAAAATGTTAATCACGATTTTTACAAGAATGGTCTGTCTGTCGTATGTAGTATGTATAATTATGTTACAGACTATTTATCAAATCTGAATGGTGGGCGTATTTAGCCGTATCTAGGGACGTTCTACCCATTTGGTTGATCTCAAAATTTGGGGTTAGGTAGTATAAGAAATAACATAAAATTACGATTTTATTAAAATCTGCTCCAACGATTTAAATAAAAATTTTCTCAATTGTTGCCTTTATGGAATCAAAAGAAATACAATTAACCAAAATATCGTGCATAGAGCTGTTTTAAATATTAAATTAATTACAATTTAACGATTTCGTTCAATTTTAGCGAAATAAGACGATTAGTAAAACAAACCCGAGTGCAAAATGTCAAGAACATCAATTTTACAAGTTATCATAAACAGGAAAATGAAAATGTAAACAAGCAAAGTTATTTTAAGCCCTATTTAAATATTTTTTTCAAAGGCGAAGACAATATTTAATTTTTCACTTTTTGATTGGCAACTACCAAAACGATATTTGTCATAAAAATTAGTTTTGATTCACTTTTATTTGGTTTTGGGGATTGGTTTGTGATATGTTTATGCACTGTATATTTTATCTAGTTAAACAAAGAATAATAATTTTCGTAATAACTAAGTAATTGATTTTGTTTCATTATTAAGGGCAAATAATTAATAGGGAACTTATATTTTAAAATACAATCTTTATTTTGGAGAAATCTAGTTAAGCTGATAATAAAATGGCGTGGTCTAAAAATGTGTTTCGTGTAACGGAATTGAGGACACGTCCTGACATGTAACGTGCAAGAGAGAATATTGGAAAACAAACAGAGAGAGAAAATGTCGGAAGTGGTATGACGATGATGAATGGAATTTCAGACATAAAGGTAATATAATTGTACTCTATATAATTCTAAATTTGATAGACGTAAGAATACTTACAGTAATTGATTTTAATTGTTAAATTACCGATAAACAAATTTGCGTTTTATTAGACTTTCACAAATGATAAAGAGATTAACCAAATTAAAGTAACACACGAATTTCAACAGTATACACTTCATTTCAAATGGTGATTAAGTCATCTTTAGGTTCACAATTTTTGTGTAACTGAATTAAAAATGCGTTGCTAACGTGTCATAGATATTGCAACAATGAAATAATTAAGCCACGCTCTCAAGTCCAATATTAACAATCAAATACATGTTTTAGCGAATAAATTACGACAGAAAAAATCAGGGATTGTTAAATATATTTTAAATTCACTCTACGGTTTGGCCAATACAGTATTTTTGAATTATTTCAAAGACATTAGGATAAGGTAAACAAATAATACTCACTAGTAAATTTCACAAAACACAAATATATTCGTAACAGATGTTTCGCAGTTAAGCATCATCAGACAACTGAAGAACTGACTGTGGTCACACTTAATATAACTTTAGAATAATTGATTATGTGAAAGCACATTTCTTTGTAAAAGCGCTGTTGTTCTTATTAAGCCAACTTATTAATTTTGAACTCAGGGGACATTAAAACGGATTTGCCCGAAAAGCAGGATTTCGATATTTTGACTAAATAATAACTTTTTCTAGACAATGTATAAGTGAAAATAGGGTGATTAAGACTGAGATTAATGATTAACGTTTCTGCATGGTTTGAACTATGGAAGAGACTGAATATTGAGGGTTATTGTAACAGAGCCAAAGGTAACATAGGTTCTTCACAAGAGAAGTAACTTAGCATCCTTCATGTCACTACTGAGTTTATTCAAAAATTATTGTATAATTTTCCGCAATATTAAAAACTATTGTGTTAAATTATTTATACGACGTAAGCGGGTACCGTTATGAAAATGTATCGCGGCTACTTTAAACTGTACCTAAAATATAATAAACGAACAGTTATAATCTGTAGATTTAACAGAAACCTTTCTAAATGTACATTCAACCTTGTGCTTTTGAAAATCAGTTTATAAAATACTTAAAACAATGATAAGCTCCATGATATTTGTCCAGTCTCATCGTACAATATAATGCAAGAAGAATTTAAAATTCTTTAACAGAAGAATTTAAAAATGTACATTTAATCAACCTCGTGCTAGTGGTAGAATTTATAGAACCTTATCTGAAATCACAATCATCTAGATGTATCTCTTATGATGTACTTTCTTTCATTCCATGATCATCCTTTGATTTCTTCACACGTAATTTAGCGGCATTATCCGTTAGTTTCTATTATAATGTATAATATAGTTACAGAAAAATTATATACACGTTTAAATACGAATTAAAAGAAATAGATTAATTTTAATTATACGTGTAGAAACTTAAAACTTTAATATATGTTTAAGTTTATTTCAGTATAGAGTAAGTTTGGTAATTGACAATGTTTTTTAAGTTATCTTCACGTTTTATGTCCACAGGACACTTAAAATATAATTCTTGAAGTCCGTCATATTCGGCGTTGTTTTCTGAACATAAGAACGATACCTATCATAAAAGTAAGGATAGGAACATGGAATTTGTTAGTGTCCTTATGAAGAACAATATGGAAATAAAATATTAAAAATCTCTTTGAAATTGTCAAAATGGTTCAACTAATTTACGATTTTATTTATGCGTGTACTGGTATCAACTTTACATCTCCACGATAACAAAAATGGAAGTTATTAACCAAATGTAATTTCATACTCTGACCTTCCAAGAAAATATGTTATTGTTAGAGTTCCGAAATCCAAAGAGCGGAATCACTGACTTGATCGTAGGTAATGAATTCTCCTTCACATATGTACAGCTTCCTGGTCCGAGATCCGAGACACTGACGCGATGGACGTTAGGACCTAGTCAACGTCGATAAAGTAGTTAAATAGACAATTACGAAGTTTAGTAGAAACTGTCTTAACAAACTTAACTTATTGGATAAGACCCCCATTTAACATTTCCTAGAACGGCTTTATATGTAGAGCCTTTGCTTGCATTACATTGTACGATGAGATTGGACAAATATCATAGAGCTTATCATTGGTTTAAGTATTTTATAAACTGATTTTCAAAAGCTATCTACGTAGTTCTTTTATCTCTCACAGAAGTTGTCTTATAAGACCACTCCTTTGAGGGATGAAGCAGTACGTAAATAGCTTTTGAAAAAAGAGTTCATCCAAGACGCGTCTACGGAAGTTACGACAATATTAGGAGTGCCAGAGGGATGTACTCGAATCATTAATGCGCAAGTATATCTATTTCAATTTTTTGTCAATATATCTACTGTCTTTTGATGTACAGAAAAAATAATTTAAAACATTTTATTTGTCGTTAAAAGAGAAAATTTTGTTTCACTTGTACATTTTGTGTCAAATTAACACTTGTCGTGATATTTGATGTTAAACATTTTTAAATGGTCACCATTTTGAAATGAGTAAAGTAAATCGTTCCATAATTTATCTCTAATTGGGTCTTTATAGCACTAAGTAGCATGTAAAATTTCAACTCCATTTTATTTGTAGTTCAAAAGATATGAATTGTTTTGCTCAAAACACAAAATGGCGGCCAGAGAGACAACTAACCATTTTAGCGCATATATTCATAAGAACATTTTTTTCTTTATTTTCACCAGTACAAAATGTCCTGAAAGTTTCTCCGTTTCTTCGTTGGATGACCTATATATTTCCAAACATTGGCTTCATTATTTTTACTGCATCTAAAACTATTTTTTTCTTTTACTTTTCATATACATCTAGTACAGAAAAAATGTATGTATTGAGTCAAATATCAATGTTGAGTTTTATGCTGAAACATCCATTTTGAGATCACGTGACTAAAAAAAGTGTTTTTTTTGGAATATCTGTTTTTGGCAGTGGAATACTCTACAACACAAAGTATGTTTTGTACAAGTATGTCCTAGCATAAAAATACTGTATCATCATGAATACATTTTAGTAAATAAGTGATTAAATAAACTATAATATTCGAATTCCAATCGATAAAAGGCACTGAACATAAAGTTGTTAAATTACGCAACACGTATAAAAATCGTATTGACCCGAATAATTCGGCCTTTAGTAGACAACATTGAAATGTAGAACAATACATATTCCTCAATCAAATATGTTGGACGTGTAGCATTCCAAAACTAAACTATGTTATGGTCATTCTGTTTTCCTTATTAATTAATTAATTGGTTAAATATGCAGTGGTTTTGATGACATTTGATACTGAGGAAAATTTACCATAATCTGCTCATAAAGAGGTTTCACGTAAACCAAACTAAACTGTGTAGCGGTTATCATTTTGTAGAAGGAGTTATAAAACAACACAAATAAAATTACATTAATTAAATTTCACCAGTCGTCTAACGGTCATAAGATAGGAATAATCGCAATGTGATCACAGACAATTTTAAATTTCAATGACGAAAACTTTTACTCAGATTATTACAAATGTGCCAGTGTTTGTGTTACGTGTTGTGTGTTTATGTGTTAGTGCTTAGCCTGACGAAGCCGACTGTGATCGGCGATACAGTGCTGTAGCTACGTCTAAATAACGGACTCAGGACAATCTAATCAAGGTATTTATAGTAAAATAATTTTGTTATTATACAGGATGTTTCAAAAAGGATTTTTTAAAAAATTAATGCATGTAGAAATTATTGACATAACTTACATAGACAAAAACAAAATGTGGTAATGTATTGTTTGTAATGACATTTCACCTGTATGCATGGTTTTATACGTATCTTTCTTGCTGCTATATGCAGGAAGCATTGGCCTACTCTCTTTTAGTTCAGTGTCATAAAGTTTGTGTACATGTATTAACTGAAAATGACGACTTGGTAATGTAACGTAGATTTTGTTTTAAATGAAGTGTTATTTTAAATAAATATTAGTGTTTCTTTTATTAGTCAATTTACATACAGAAAATAAAATCTAAACTCACGCATAAATAATCATTTTAAGATAATAATACTACTTTTAAAAATTGGAGTAAATAAATGCAGCATCAGTGCTTTTGACACAAACATTTTAACTCCATCATTTTCTTGTCCCAATGAACACGTTTATGAATTCAGTAAATGATGGTGTGTTTTCATAAAAGATTGTCCAATTTACTGAAATATTATGTCTTTACAAAGCTAAGGGAGAAAATGATATAAACGAAACAAAAGGACGTGTTAACGTTGATAAATTGAAATGAAACAGAAAGCTCCAGACTTCATTACTTTAAAGCCTGTTAGGTATATTAGTTTAATTCTAGGCTTGGAATAAATTAACATGAAAAGATTCTTTTTTTTTCTTTTTTTTTTCATTTTAACAGATTTACATTGTTAGGAATAACTTAAAAATAAAGCTATAATATAATATAGAAAGAGTGTAATATTGAATAATATACAAACAATGTAATACAACCAATGAAATATACTATAGTAAATGATGAAAGTTACTATACTAAATGATGAAAGATAACATAATAAAAAATGATGAAAGATACCATAGTTAATGACGAAAGACCCCATAGTAAATGATAAACGCTACCATAGTAAATGATGAAAGATACCATAGTAAATGATGAAAGATACCATAGTAAATGATGAGAGTTACTATAGTAAATGATGAAAGATACCATAGTAAATTACGAAAGTTACCATAGTTAATGACGAAAGACCCCATAGTTAATAATAAATACTACCATAGTAAATGAAGAAAGATAACATTTTAAATGATTATAGTTATTATTGTAAATGATGAAAGATACAAGAGTAAATGATGAAAGATACCATAGTAAATGATGATAGTTACTATTGTAAATGATGAAAGATACCATAGTAAATGATGATAGTTACTATTGTAAATGATGAAAGATACCATAGTAAATGATGATAGTTACTATTGTAAATGATGAAAGATACCATAGTAAATGATGATAGTTACTATTGTAAATGACAAAAGATATCATAGTAATGATGATAGTTACTATTGTAAATGATGAAAGATACCATAGTAAATGATGATAGTTACTATTGTAAATGATGAAAGATACCATAGTAAATGATGATAGTTACTATTGTAAATGATGAAAGATATCATAGTAATGATGATAGTTACTATTGTAAATGATGAAAGATATCATAGTAATGATGATAGTTACTATTGTAAATGACGAAAGATACCATAGTAAATGATGATAGTTACTATTGTAAATGATGAAAGATACCATAGTAATGATGATAGTTACTATTGTAAATGATGAAAGATATCATAGTAAATGATGATAGTTACTATTGTAAATGACGAAAGATATCATAGTAATGATGATAGTTACTATTGTAAATGATGAAAGATACCATAGTAAATTATGATAGTTACTATTGTAAATGATGAAAGATATCATAGTAATGATGATAGTTACTATTGTAAATGATGAAAGATATCATAGTAAATGATGATAGTTACTATTGTAAATGATGAAAGATACCATAGTAAATGATGATAGTTACTATTGTAAATGATGAAAGATATCATAGTAATGATGATAGATACTATTGTAAATGACGAAAGATACCATAGTAAATGATGATAGTTACTATTGTAAATGATGAAAGATATCATAGTAATGATGATAGTTACTATTGTAAATGACGAAAGATATCATAGTAATGATGATAGTTACTATTGTAAATGACGAAAGATATCATAGTAATGATGATAGTTACTATTGTAAATGATGAAAGATACCATAGTAAATGATGATAGTTACTATTGTAAATGATGAAAGATATCATAGTAATGATGATAGTTACTATTGTAAATGATGAAAGATACCATAGTAAATGATGATAGTTACTATTGTAAATGATGAAAGATATCATAGTAATGATGATAGTTACTATTGTAAATGATGAAAGATATCATAGTAATGATGATAGTTACTATTGTAAATGACGAAAGATACCATAGTAAATGATGATAGTTACTATTGTAAATGATGAAAGATACCATAGTAATGATGATAGTTACTATTGTAAATGATGAAAGATATCATAGTAAATGATGATAGTTACTATTGTAAATGACGAAAGATATCATAGTAATGATGATAGTTACTATTGTAAATGATGAAAGATACCATAGTAAATGATGATAGTTACTATTGTAAATGATGAAAGATATCATAGTAATGATGATAGTTACTATTGTAAATGATGAAAGATATCATAGTAATGATGATAGTTACTATTGTAAATGATGAAAGATACCATAGTAATGATGATAGTTACTATTGTAAATGATGAAAGATATCATAGTAAATGATGATAGTTACTATTGTAAATGATGAAAGATATCATAGTAATGATGATAGTTACTATTGTAAATGATGAAAGATATCATAGTAATGATGATAGTTACTATTGTAAATGATGAAAGATATCATAGTAATGATGATAGTTACTATTGTAAATGATGAAAGATATCATAGTAATGATGATAGTTACTATTGTAAATGATGAAAGATATCATAGTAAATGATGATAGTTACTATTGTAAATGATGAAAGATATCATAGTAATGATGATAGTTACTATTGTAAATGATGAAAGATATCATAGTAAATGATGATAGTTACTATTGTAAATGATGAAAGATATCATAGTAATGATGATAGTTACTATTGTAAATGATGAAAGATATCATAGTAAATGATGATAGTTACTATTGTAAATGACGAAAGATACCATAGTAAATGATGATAGTTACTATTGTAAATGACGAAAGATATCATAGTAATGATGATAGTTACTATTGTAAATGATGAAAGATACCATAGTAATGATGATAGTTACTATTGTAAATGATGAAAGATATCATAGTAATGATGATAGTTACTATTGTAAATGATGAAAGATATCATAGTAATGATGATAGTTACTATTGTAAATGATGAAAGATATCATAGTAATGATGATAGTTACTATTGTAAATGATGAAAGATACCATAGTAAATGATGATAGTTACTATTGTAAATGACGAAAGATACCATAGTAAATGATGATAGTTACTATTGTAAATGACGAAAGATATCATAGTAATGATGATAGTTACTATTGTAAATGACGAAAGATATCATAGTAATGATGATAGTTACTATTGTAAATGATGAAAGATATCATAGTAATGATGATAGTTACTATTGTAAATGATGAAAGATATCATAGTAATGATGATAGTTACTATTGTAAATGATGAAAGATATCATAGTAATGATGATAGTTACTATTGTAAATGATGAAAGATATCATAGTAATGATGATAGTTACTATTGTAAATGATGAAAGATATCATAGTAATGATGATAGTTACTATTGTAAATGATGAAAGATATCATAGTAATGATGATAGTTACTATTGTAAATGATGAAAGATATCATAGTAAATGATGATAGTTACTATTGTAAATGATGAAAGATATCATAGTAATGATGATAGTTACTATTGTAAATGATGAAAGATATCATAGTAAATGATGATAGTTACTATTGTAAATGATGAAAGATATCATAGTAATGATGATAGTTACTATTGTAAATGATGAAAGATACCATAGTAAATGATGATAGTTACTATTGTAAATGACGAAAGATACCATAGTAAATGATGATAGTTACTATTGTAAATGATGAAAGATACCATAGTAAATGATGATAGTTACTATTGTAAATGACGAAAGATACCATAGTAAATGATGATAGTTACTATTGTAAATGACAAAAGATATCATAGTAATGATGATAGTTACTATTGTAAATGATGAAAGATACCATAGTAATGATGATAGTTACTATTGTAAATGATGAAAGATATCATAGTAATGATGATAGTTACTATTGTAAATGATGAAAGATATCATAGTAAATGATGATAGTTACTATTGTAAATGACGAAAGATACCATAGTAAATGATGATAGTTACTATTGTAAATGATGAAAGATACCATAGTAAATGATGATAGTTACTATTGTAAATGACGAAAGATACCATAGTAAATGATGATAGTTACTATTGTAAATGACGAAAGATATCATAGTAATGATGATAGTTACTATTGTAAATGATGAAAGATATCATAGTAATGATGATAGTTACTATTGTAAATGATGAAAGATATCATAGTAATGATGATAGTTACTATTGTAAATGATGAAAGATATCATAGTAATGATGATAGTTACTATTGTAAATGATGAAAGATATCATAGTAATGATGATAGTTACTATTGTAAATGATGAAAGATATCATAGTAATGATGATAGTTACTATTGTAAATGATGAAAGATATCATAGTAATGATGATAGTTACTATTGTAAATGATGAAAGATATCATAGTAATGATGATAGTTACTATTGTAAATGATGAAAGATATCATAGTAAATGATGATAGTTACTATTGTAAATGATGAAAGATATCATAGTAATGATGATAGTTACTATTGTAAATGATGAAAGATATCATAGTAAATGATGATAGTTACTATTGTAAATGATGAAAGATATCATAGTAATGATGATAGTTACTATTGTAAATGATGAAAGATATCATAGTAATGATGATAGTTACTATTGTAAATGATGAAAGATATCATAGTAATGATGATAGTTACTATTGTAAATGATGAAAGATACCATAGTAAATGATGATAGTTACTATTGTAAATGATGAAAGATACCATAGTAAATGATGATAGTTACTATTGTAAATGATGAAAGATACCATAGTAAATGATGATAGTTACTATTGTAAATGATGAAAGATATCATAGTAATGATGATAGTTACTATTGTAAATGATGAAAGATATCATAGTAATGATGATAGTTACTATTGTAAATGATGAAAGATATCATAGTAATGATGATAGTTACTATTGTAAATGACGAAAGATACCATAGTAAATGATGATAGTTACTATTGTAAATGATGAAAGATACCATAGTAATGATGATAGTTACTATTGTAAATGATGAAAGATATCATAGTAAATGATGATAGTTACTATTGTAAATGACGAAAGATACCATAGTAAATGATGATAGTTACTATTGTAAATGATGAAAGATACCATAGTAATGATGATAGTTACTATTGTAAATGATGAAAGATACCATAGTAAATGATGATAGTTACTATTGTAAATGATGAAAGATATCATAGTAATGATGATAGTTACTATTGTAAATGACGAAAGATATCATAGTAATGATGATAGTTACTATTGTAAATGATGAAAGATACCATAGTAATGATGATAGTTACTATTGTAAATGATGAAAGATACCATAGTAAATGATGATAGTTACTATTGTAAATGACGAAAGATATCATAGTAATGATGATAGTTACTATTGTAAATGATGAAAGATACCATAGTAAATGATGATAGTTACTATTGTAAATGATGAAAGATACCATAGTAAATGATGATAGTTACTATTGTAAATGATGAAAGATACCATAGTAAATGATGATAGTTACTATTGTAAATGATGAAAGATACCATAGTAAATGATGATAGTTACTATTGTAAATGATGAAAGATACCATAGTAAATGATGATAGTTACTATTGTAAATGATGAAAGATACCATAGTAAATGATGATAGTTACTATTGTAAATGATGAAAGATACCATAGTAAATGATGATAGTTACTATTGTAAATGATGAAAGATACCATAGTAATGATGATAGTTACTATTGTAAATGATGAAAGATACCATAGTAAATGATGATAGTTACTATTGTAAATGATGAAAGATACCATAGTAAATGATGATAGTTACTATTGTAAATGATGAAAGATACCATAGTAAATGATGATAGTTACTATTGTAAATGATGAAAGATATCATAGTAATGATGATAGTTACTATTGTAAATGATGAAAGATACCATAGTAAATGATGATAGTTACTATTGTAAATGACGAAAGATATCATAGTAATGATGATAGTTACTATTGTAAATGATGAAAGATACCATAGTAAATGATGATAGTTACTATTGTAAATGACGAAAGATACCATAGTAAATGATGATAGTTACTATTGTAAATGATGAAAGATACCATAGTAAATGATGATAGTTACTATTGTAAATGACGAAAGATACCATAGTAAATGATGATAGTTACTATTGTAAATGACGAAAGATATCATAGTAATGATGATAGTTACTATTGTAAATGATGAAAGATACCATAGTAAATGATGATAGTTACTATTGTAAATGACGAAAGATACCATAGTAAATGATGATAGTTACTATTGTAAATGACGAAAGATATCATAGTAATGATGATAGTTACTATTGTAAATGATGAAAGATACCATAGTAAATGATGATAGTTACTATTGTAAATGACGAAAGATATCATAGTAATGATGATAGTTACTATTGTAAATGATGAAAGATACCATAGTAAATGATGATAGTTACTATTGTAAATGACGAAAGATACCATAGTAAATGATGATAGTTACTATTGTAAATGATGAAAGATACCATAGTAAATTATGATAGTTACTATTGTAAATGATGAAAGATATCATAGTAAATGATGATAGTTACTATTGTAAATGATGAAAGATACCATAGTAAATGATGATAGTTACTATTGTAAATGATGAAAGATACCATAGTAAATGATGATAGTTACTATTGTAAATGACGAAAGATATCATAGTAATGATGATAGTTACTATTGTAAATGATGAAAGATACCATAGTAAATGATGATAGTTACTATTGTAAATGATGAAAGATACCATAGTAAATGATGATAGTTACTATTGTAAATGATGAAAGATACCATAGTAAATGATGATAGTTACTATTGTAAATGACGAAAGATATCATAGTAATGATGATAGTTACTATTGTAAATGATGAAAGATACCATAGTAAATGATGATAGTTACTATTGTAAATGATGAAAGATATCATAGTAATGATGATAGTTACTATTGTAAATGACGAAAGATATCATAGTAATGATGATAGTTACTATTGTAAATGACGAAAGATATCATAGTAATGATGATAGTTACTATTGTAAATGATGAAAGATATCATAGTAATGATGATAGTTACTATTGTAAATGATGAAAGATACCATAGTAAATGATGATAGTTACTATTGTAAATGATGAAAGATATCATAGTAATGATGATAGTTACTATTGTAAATGATGAAAGATACCATAGTAAATGATGATAGTTACTATTGTAAATGATGAAAGATATCATAGTAATGATGATAGTTACTATTGTAAATGACGAAAGATATCATAGTAATGATGATAGTTACTATTGTAAATGATGAAAGATATCATAGTAATGATGATAGTTACTATTGTAAATGATGAAAGATATCATAGTAATGATGATAGTTACTATTGTAAATGATGAAAGATATCATAGTAATGATGATAGTTACTATTGTAAATGATGAAAGATATCATAGTAATGATGATAGTTACTATTGTAAATGATGAAAGATATCATAGTAATGATGATAGTTACTATTGTAAATGATGAAAGATATCATAGTAATGATGATAGTTACTATTGTAAATGATGAAAGATATCATAGTAATGATGATAGTTACTATTGTAAATGATGAAAGATATCATAGTAAATGATGATAGTTACTATTGTAAATGATGAAAGATATCATAGTAATGATGATAGTTACTATTGTAAATGATGAAAGATATCATAGTAAATGATGATAGTTACTATTGTAAATGATGAAAGATATCATAGTAATGATGATAGTTACTATTGTAAATGATGAAAGATATCATAGTAATGATGATAGTTACTATTGTAAATGATGAAAGATATCATAGTAATGATGATAGTTACTATTGTAAATGATGAAAGATATCATAGTAATGATGATAGTTACTATTGTAAATGATGAAAGATATCATAGTAATGATGATAGTTACTATTGTAAATGATGAAAGATATCATAGTAATGATGATAGTTACTATTGTAAATGATGAAAGATATCATAGTAATGATGATAGTTACTATTGTAAATGATGAAAGATATCATAGTAATGATGATAGTTACTATTGTAAATGATGAAAGATACCATAGTAAATGATGATAGTTACTATTGTAAATGATGAAAGATACCATAGTAAATGATGATAGTTACTATTGTAAATGATGAAAGATACCATAGTAAATGATGATAGTTACTATTGTAAATGATGAAAGATACCATAGTAAATGATGATAGTTACTATTGTAAATGATGAAAGATACCATAGTAAATGATGATAGTTACTATTGTAAATGATGAAAGATACCATAGTAAATGATGATAGTTACTATTGTAAATGATGAAAGATACCATAGTAAATGATGATAGTTACTATTGTAAATGATGAAAGATACCATAGTAAATGATGATAGTTACTATTGTAAATGATGAAAGATATCATAGTAATGATGATAGTTACTATTGTAAATGATGAAAGATACCATAGTAAATGATGATAGTTACTATTGTAAATGATGAAAGATACCATAGTAAATGATGATAGTTACTATTGTAAATGATGAAAGATACCATAGTAAATGATGATAGTTACTATTGTAAATGATAAAAGATATCATAGTAATGATGATAGTTACTATTGTAAATGATGAAAGATACCATAGTAAATGATGATAGTTACTATTGTAAATGACGAAAGATATCATAGTAATGATGATAGTTACTATTGTAAATGATGAAAGATACCATAGTAAATGATGATAGTTACTATTGTAAATGATGAAAGATACCATAGTAAATGATGATAGTTACTATTGTAAATGATGAAAGATACCATAGTAAATGATGATAGTTACTATTGTAAATGATGAAAGATACCATAGTAAATGATGATAGTTACTATTGTAAATGACGAAAGATATCATAGTAATGATGATAGTTACTATTGTAAATGATGAAAGATACCCCATAGTAAATGATGATAGTTACTATTGTAAATGATGAAAGATACCATAGTAAATGATGATAGTTACTATTGTAAATGATGAAAGATACCATAGTAAATGATGATAGTTACTATTGTAAATGACGAAAGATATCATAGTAATGATGATAGTTACTATTGTAAATGATGAAAGATACCATAGTAAATGATGATAGTTACTATTGTAAATGACGAAAGATACCATAGTAAATGATGATAGTTACTATTGTAAATGACGAAAGATATCATAGTAATGATGATAGTTACTATTGTAAATGATGAAAGATATCATAGTAATGATGATAGTTACTATTGTAAATGATGAAAGATACCATAGTAAATGATGATAGTTACTATTGTAAATGATGAAAGATATCATAGTAATGATGATAGTTACTATTGTAAATGATGAAAGATACCATAGTAAATGATGATAGTTACTATTGTAAATGATGAAAGATATCATAGTAATGATGATAGTTACTATTGTAAATGACGAAAGATATCATAGTAATGATGATAGTTACTATTGTAAATGATGAAAGATATCATAGTAATGATGATAGTTACTATTGTAAATGATGAAAGATATCATAGTAATGATGATAGTTACTATTGTAAATGATGAAAGATATCATAGTAATGATGATAGTTACTATTGTAAATGATGAAAGATATCATAGTAATGATGATAGTTACTATTGTAAATGATGAAAGATATCATAGTAATGATGATAGTTACTATTGTAAATGATGAAAGATACCATAGTAAATGATGATAGTTACTATTGTAAATGATGAAAGATATCATAGTAATGATGATAGTTACTATTGTAAATGATGAAAGATATCATAGTAATGATGATAGTTACTATTGTAAATGATGAAAGATATCATAGTAATGATGATAGTTACTATTGTAAATGATGAAAGATATCATAGTAATGATGATAGTTACTATTGTAAATGATGAAAGATATCATAGTAAATGATGATAGTTACTATTGTAAATGATGAAAGATACCATAGTAAATGATGATAGTTACTATTGTAAATGATGAAAGATACCATAGTAAATGATGATAGTTACTATTGTAAATGATGAAAGATACCATAGTAAATGATGATAGTTACTATTGTAAATGATGAAAGATATCATAGTAATGATGATAGTTACTATTGTAAATGATGAAAGATACCATAGTAAATGATGATAGTTACTATTGTAAATGATGAAAGATACCATAGTAAATGATGATAGTTACTATTGTAAATGATGAAAGATACCATAGTAAATGATGATAGTTACTATTGTAAATGATGAAAGATATCATAGTAATGATGATAGTTACTATTGTAAATGATGAAAGATACCATAGTAAATGATGATAGTTACTATTGTAAATGACGAAAGATATCATAGTAATGATGATAGTTACTATTGTAAATGATGAAAGATACCATAGTAAATGATGATAGTTACTATTGTAAATGACGAAAGATACCATAGTAAATGATGATAGTTACTATTGTAAATGATGAAAGATACCATAGTAAATGATGATAGTTACTATTGTAAATGACGAAAGATACCATAGTAAATGATGATAGTTACTATTGTAAATGACGAAAGATATCATAGTAATGATGATAGTTACTATTGTAAATGATGAAAGATACCATAGTAAATGATGATAGTTACTATTGTAAATGACGAAAGATACCATAGTAAATGATGATAGTTACTATTGTAAATGACGAAAGATATCATAGTAATGATGATAGTTACTATTGTAAATGATGAAAGATACCATAGTAAATGATGATAGTTACTATTGTAAATGACGAAAGATATCATAGTAATGATGATAGTTACTATTGTAAATGATGAAAGATACCATAGTAAATGATGATAGTTACTATTGTAAATGACGAAAGATACCATAGTAAATGATGATAGTTACTATTGTAAATGATGAAAGATACCATAGTAAATGATGATAGTTACTATTGTAAATGATGAAAGATATCATAGTAAATGATGATAGTTACTATTGTAAATGATGAAAGATACCATAGTAAATGATGATAGTTACTATTGTAAATGATGAAAGATACCATAGTAAATGATGATAGTTACTATTGTAAATGACGAAAGATATCATAGTAATGATGATAGTTACTATTGTAAATGATGAAAGATACCATAGTAAATGATGATAGTTACTATTGTAAATGATGAAAGATACCATAGTAAATGATGATAGTTACTATTGTAAATGATGAAAGATACCATAGTAAATGATGATAGTTACTATTGTAAATGACGAAAGATATCATAGTAATGATGATAGTTACTATTGTAAATGATGAAAGATACCATAGTAAATGATGATAGTTACTATTGTAAATGATGAAAGATATCATAGTAATGATGATAGTTACTATTGTAAATGACGAAAGATATCATAGTAATGATGATAGTTACTATTGTAAATGACGAAAGATATCATAGTAATGATGATAGTTACTATTGTAAATGATGAAAGATATCATAGTAATGATGATAGTTACTATTGTAAATGATGAAAGATACCATAGTAAATGATGATAGTTACTATTGTAAATGATGAAAGATATCATAGTAATGATGATAGTTACTATTGTAAATGATGAAAGATACCATAGTAAATGATGATAGTTACTATTGTAAATGATGAAAGATATCATAGTAATGATGATAGTTACTATTGTAAATGACGAAAGATATCATAGTAATGATGATAGTTACTATTGTAAATGATGAAAGATATCATAGTAATGATGATAGTTACTATTGTAAATGATGAAAGATATCATAGAAATGATGATAGTTACTATTGTAAATGATGAAAGATATCATAGTAATGATGATAGTTACTATTGTAAATGATGAAAGATATCATAGTAATGATGATAGTTACTATTGTAAATGATGAAAGATATCATAGTAATGATGATAGTTACTATTGTAAATGATGAAAGATATCATAGTAATGATGATAGTTACTATTGTAAATGATGAAAGATATCATAGTAATGATGATAGTTACTATTGTAAATGATGAAAGATATCATAGTAATGATGATAGTTACTATTGTAAATGATGAAAGATATCATAGTAATGATGATAGTTACTATTGTAAATGATGAAAGATATCATAGTAATGATGATAGTTACTATTGTAAATGATGAAAGATACCATAGTAATGATGATAGTTACTATTGTAAATGATGAAAGATATCATAGTAATGATGATAGTTACTATTGTAAATGATGAAAGATACCATAGTAAATGATGATAGTTACTATTGTAAATGATGAAAGATACCATAGTAAATGATGATAGTTACTATTGTAAATGATGAAAGATACCATAGTAAATGATGATAGTTACTATTGTAAATGATGAAAGATACCATAGTAAATGATGATAGTTACTATTGTAAATGATGAAAGATACCATAGTAAATGATGATAGTTACTATTGTAAATGATGAAAGATACCATAGTAAATGATGATAGTTACTATTGTAAATGATGAAAGATACCATAGTAAATGATGATAGTTACTATTGTAAATGATGAAAGATACCATAGTAAATGATGATAGTTACTATTGTAAATGATGAAAGATACCATAGTAAATGATGATAGTTACTATTGTAAATGACGAAAGATATCATAGTAATGATGATAGTTACTATTGTAAATGATGAAAGATACCATAGTAAATGATGATAGTTACTATTGTAAATGATGAAAGATACCATAGTAAATGATGATAGTTACTATTGTAAATGATGAAAGATATCATAGTAAATGATGATAGTTACTATTGTAAATGACGAAAGATACCATAGTAAATGATGATAGTTACTATTGTAAATGATGAAAGATACCATAGTAAATGATGATAGTTACTATTGTAAATGATGAAAGATATCATAGTAAATGATGATAGTTACTATTGTAAATGATGAAAGATACCATAGTAAATGATGATAGTTACTATTGTAAATGATGAAAGATACCATAGTAAATGATGATAGTTACTATTGTAAATGATGAAAGATATCATAGTAAATGATGATAGTTACTATTGTAAATGATGAAAGATACCATAGTAAATGATGATAGTTACTATTGTAAATGATGAAAGATACCATAGTAAATGATGATAGTTACTATTGTAAATGACGAAAGATATCATAGTAATGATGATAGTTACTATTGTAAATGATGAAAGATACCATAGTAAATGATGATAGTTACTATTGTAAATGATGAAAGATACCATAGTAAATGATGATAGTTACTATTGTAAATGATGAAAGATATCATAGTAAATGATGATAGTTACTATTGTAAATGATGAAAGATATCATAGTAATGATGATAGTTACTATTGTAAATGATGAAAGATATCATAGTAATGATGATAGTTACTATTGTAAATGATGAAAGATATCATAGTAATGATGATAGTTACTATTGTAAATGATGAAAGATATCATAGTAATGATGATAGTTACTATTGTAAATGATGAAAGATATCATAGTAATGATGATAGTTACTATTGTAAATGATGAAAGATATCATAGTAATGATGATAGTTACTATTGTAAATGATGAAAGATATCATAGTAATGATGATAGTTACTATTGTAAATGATGAAAGATATCATAGTAATGATGATAGTTACTATTGTAAATGATGAAAGATATCATAGTAATGATGATAGTTACTATTGTAAATGATGAAAGATATCATAGTAATGATGATAGTTACTATTGTAAATGATGAAAGATATCATAGTAATGATGATAGTTACTATTGTAAATGATGAAAGATATCATAGTAATGATGATAGTTACTATTGTAAATGATGAAAGATATCATAGTAATGATGATAGTTACTATTGTAAATGATGAAAGATATCATAGTAATGATGATAGTTACTATTGTAAATGATGAAAGATATCATAGTAATGATGATAGTTACTATTGTAAATGATGAAAGATATCATAGTAATGATGATAGTTACTAGTGTAAATGATGAAAGATATCATAGTAATGATGATAGTTACTATTGAAATGATGAAAGATATCATAGTAATGATGATAGTTACTATTGTAAATGATGAAAGATATCATAGTAATGATGATAGTTTACTATTGTAAATGATGAAAGATATCATAGTAAATGATGAT